>JAQZBX010092706.1:0-12247 GCA_029593785.1 Cabassous unicinctus
AAAAAAAAAAAAAAAAAAAATATTGAATGTAAGAATTCTTTATATATTCATTACATGAGTTCTTGGTCAGATACGTATTTTGCAAATATTTCTCCCATTTTGTGTCTTGTCTTTTTCTTAACAGGGTCTTTTAGATACTTCATATTTTTTAAGTTCTATCTAAGAACCCTTACCTAATCCAAAATAAAAGATTTCTACTGTGTTTTCTTCTAGAAATTTTCTGTTTCTAGCTCTTAAATTTAGGTCTTTGAACAATTTTGAGTTAATTTTTACTTATGCTGAAAGGTAAGGATCAAGATATATTCTTTTGCATATGAGTGCAGTTGATTCAGCATCATTTATAAAAATACTGCCTCTTCCCCTTTATTGAAAATCAGTTAACTATATATATATATATTGATTTCTGGACTCTGTTAGGTTCCATTGATATATAGGTGTCTGTCCTTATGCCAGTACCTCATGTCTTTATAGTAAGGGTTGAGATCTGCTAGTGTAATAAATACTTTGAACTCGGTGCCCCTGCCCCCACCCCCCAAATTGTTTTGGCTATAATAGGTCCTTTATATTTCCACATAAATTTTAGAATAAGCCCTGTCAATTTCTATAAAAAAGATTGCTGGCATTTTGATTGGTATTATATTGAATCTATAAATTATTTTAGAACTGACATCTTCATGATACTGAGTCTTCTAAGTCTTGATAATGGTATATCTCTCCATGTATTTAGGTATTCTTTAATTTTTCTCAGCAGTCTTATAGTTTTCATTGTACATATCTTATGCATATTTTGTTAGATTTGTTCCTAAGTATTTCATGATTTTTTTGGTATAGATTATTATACTTGTAATTAGATCTTCACAAAGTTGTCTTTTCACTATGTTTTTTTAATGTGAAATTAAGTTGTAGTTATAAGTAAAAGTTGGTTGCATAGGGAACAATAATTGTATATTTGGTTTAACAGAAATAAAAGAATATTTCTCTTAAAATGCAAGATTTATTTTGTTACTTAGCCTCTTTGCCATGCAATTACATTATAAATTTTTTTTAATTTTCAAAAGTGAAAATTACTTGTGCTGTTTGAGCTTTAAGAGTTGGAATGTTTAAGTGCAATATCATCAGCATTAGCTCCTTAAAGAAAAAGACAAAGTGATCTATGATATGTCTCCCTTGCAATAGGGAATTTAGATTTACAATTAGCATGAAAATCATGTATCAGACTCCTGCAGTACATTCTTCAGCATACCTTACCCAGTTCTTCACAGTCCTAACATATAGCTTTGAAGAGTCCTGGTAAGTATTTCTCCTTGGCTGCCTCATTTTCCTACATCATGGAAGTACAAATTTGCACATATACATAACATGATAGAAAATAAGATATAGTAAATTAGATTTCTAAATTTTGGTTCTGAGTCTCCTTGTCCATACCAGTAGAAAAGTATGCAGGCAGCAATACTATTCAAACAGATGCAGCAACAAAAAATATATTCAGTGGTTTTAGAGGTAGTTGAGGGAAAACAAAAGCACTGATCAGTGTTACTGGAAACAAAAATGTTAAACTTCAACACCTGTATTGATGATTTGATCCTTGGCCAACGTCTTTCCGAACAGAGGTCTGTTGTCCAGGCAGAAAAGTCCTGGCAGAAAAGTCCTCCATTTTTGTGTGTCTTCAGCTCTCCCCTAGCCACTCAAAACCGAGGATTACCACTCGAGGTCTCAGGACCATGACTCCAAACGCCTCCAATTTACTGAGCACTTATAGCGGGAACACCAGGTCAAGTTGAAGAAAGCCCCAGTGGTGGGTGGGCGCTCAGGCCAGGGGGCGAGGGCGCTCCACCCAAGTCTGGCTCTCCTCGTCCTGAGCAGCTGCTGAAGGAAGTGAAAGGAAACAAACACCGCATGGCCAGCTCTCCTGGCCCCGCCCGCTGCTTCCCCCAAATCCCAGCCTTCAGCCATGCCAATATTTCTTGTTTTAAAAGCTATTTTGGATACTGCTTTTTAATTTCAGTATCCAGTTGTTCATTGTTGGTATATAGAAATACATTTTTAAAAATATTGGCTTTGCAATTTGCAACTCTGCTAAGGCTTCTCAGTTTTATTTTTTGCAGTTTCTTGGGGATTTTATGTAGATGATTATGTCACTGCATATCAAGATAGTTTTATTTTTTCCTTTTCTATCTGTATACCTTTTCCCCCCCTTTGCTTGATTGCACTGGCCAGGATTCCAATAGATTCTTGAATAGAAGTAGTGACAGCAGGCATCCTTGACTCATTCCTTATCTTAGGGGGAAAACATTTGGCCTTTTACTATTAAATATGATGTTACCTGTAGATTTTTTTTTTTGTAGACGACTTTTATCAGGTTGAGGAAATTCCCTTCTATTTCTAGTTTGCCAAAGGCATTTTCTGCATCCATTGAAATGATTGATTTTTTTTCACTTACTCATTTTTATTCACATATTCACTTGTTAATATGGTATATTTACTACATATTGTTTGACTCCATCTATACAAAATGTAAATACAAATAAAGGTTATAGAGATGGAAATAGATTACCAGTTATAATATGGCAAGGGGAAGCATAGAAGGATTGAGAAGTGACTGCTAAGGGGTAGGATTTTTTCCTTTTTGGAGTAAAGAAAATGCTCTAATATTGATTCCAGTGACGAGTGCACAAGTCTGATTATATCAAATGCCGTTGATTGTACACTGTGGATGGATTGTATGGTATATAAATGTTTCAGTAAAATTGATTAAAAATGGTATATTGACATATTCATTGGTTTTTGAATGTTGTAAACAACATTCAGTTACTGAACTAAATCCTGCTTGGTCATGATAAATTATCCTTTTTGCATTGCTGGTTTCAATTTTAAGAATTTTTTGTCTGTTCACAAAGGATATTAATCTATAGTTGTACTATTTTGTCTGGTGTTGATATCAGAGTCATGCTGGCCTCACAAAATGGGTTTGGAGGTGTTCTATTTTTTCTGGAATAGATTGAAATTACTTTTTTCCTTAAACATTTTATAGATTCTATCATTGAAGGCACCTGGGCTTGGAGTTTTCCTTCTGGGAAGGTTTTTTTAAAAAGCAATTTTTAACACTTTTTTAGATAATTGTAGGTTCATATGCAATTGCAAGAAATAACATAAAGAGATCCCATATACCCGTCAACTAGTTTCCCCAGTAACATCTTAAATAACTGTAGTACAAAATCTCAACCAGGTAGTTAACTAGAGATACAGTCAATGGCCTGTATTCAGGTTTCAGCAGTATTGTATGCACTCATTTGCATGCGTGTAAATTTAGTTCCATGTGATATTAACACGTGTAGATTACTGTGACTGCATCACATTCAAGCTACAGAACAGTTCCATTACATGGAGCCCTCCTGATACCCTTTTATAGCCACAGTGACCGCCTTCCTTCCCCACCTCCAACCTCTGGCATCCACCATTCTGTACTCCATGTCTGTTATTTTGTCTTTTCAAGAATGTTGTATAAATGGAATCATACAGTATGGAAACTTTTGGGATTGGCTTTTTTCATTTAGCATAATTCCCTTGAGATCCATCCAAGTCGTCGTGTATATCAGTTCATTGCTTTTTATTACTGTTATTCCATGGTCTGGGTTTAATACGGTTTAACCATTAACCATTCACTTCTTGATGGACATTTGGGTTGTTTTCAGTTTGGGATAATTACAAATAAAGCTTTTATGAACATATTTATAAAGGTTTTTGTAGGAATATAAGTTTCAGTTTCTCTGGGATGATATCTGAGAGTGCAGTTACTGGGTTGTATAAGTATGTTCTTTAATTTTGTAAGAAATGATCATGCTATTTGCCAGTGTGACTGTATATACCATTTTATATTATCAGCCGTGTATGAGTAATCTACTTTCTGCATCCTCACTAGCATTGGTATTCACACTTTTAGCCATTCTAGTAGGTGTGTAGTAATATCTCATTGTGGTGGTTTTGCTGAAGTATGGAATAGGTTTTTTCTTTTTTTTCTTTTTTTGTATGATAAACCTTGCCACTGTCAAAATGACCTTGAGTTTAACTTTACTGATTTCAATGATTTTAAATTAAGCAAATAATACAGTTTATATATCCCAAGCGAACATTGGAGGTCATAAAGCATTTTGCTAGCTTTTCACTTTATTTGGCTTATACATGGTGAACAAATTAACTTGATCCTCAATTTACATTGTTCTTTCTTCACACACGTTTATGCCACATTATTGCCTTAATTATATATCTCCTATAAAAATGAACCTAATATCTTACTCTCTGTCATCAGCATAGATAAATCGGATGGTCATTGTCATTTTCACATTACCAGACTTAAGTTCTTTTTAAGCTAAACCTTATATTAACACTATTCATTTTTAATATAATTTTTTTTTTCATTAGAAAGATTGTAGGTTTATAGAAAAATCATGCAGAAAATGTAGAGTTCCCATATGCCCTCCCCCTTTATTAACATGTTGCAATAGTGTGGTACCTTTGTTACAATTGATGAAAGAATCTTACTATAATTCTCTTATTAACAATAGTCCATAGTTTAAGTAGAGTTCACTGTGGTGTACAGTCTTATAGTTTTAAAACAATTATTTTTATCCCAGTAACATATATACTGCCTAAAATTTCACCTTTAACCACAGTCAAATACATAATTCATTGTAGTTTATTACTTACATAATGTGCTATCATCACCATTACTACCAAAACTTCTGCATCATCCCAAACACGAATTCTGTACCGATCATTAACCTCCCATCCCCTAATCCCACCCTGGCCCCAGGTAACTTGTATTTTAGTTCCTGACTCAATGAATTTGCTTATTCTAAATATTTCTTATCCGTGAGATCATGTGAGATCGTATCTGTGAGACAAAACAACATCTGTCCTTTTGTGTCTGACTTATTTCATTCAACATGATGTCAGGGTTTATCCATGTTGTTGCATGTATCAGAATTCATTCCTTTTTTATTTTTTTAAAGATTTATTTATTTATTTGTTTGTTTATTCCCCCCTTGCTTCTTGTGCTGTCTGTGTCTGTTCGCTGTGTGTTTTCTTTGTGTCTGCTTATCTCCCCCTTGCTGTGAGGTCCCGCTGCATCAGCCCATGGCACCATGCCGGCCGGCCTGCCGGGGCCTCCAATATGGTAAACGGGAGCTCTATCGATTGAGCCACACCCGCTTCCCAGAATTCATTCCTTCTTACAGCTCAGTAATATTCCATTGTGTGTATATACCACATTTTGTTTATCCATTTATCAGTTGATGGACACTTGGGTTGCTTCCATTTTTTGGCAATTGTGAATAATGCTGCTGTGAACATTAGTGTACAAATATCTGTTTGAGTCCCTGCTTTAAATTCTTTTAGATGCATACCTAGAAGTGAGATTGCGAGGTCATATGGTAATTCTATATTTAACTTTCTGAGTAACTGCCAAACTGGCTTCCACAGCAGCTGCACCATTTTACATTCCCTCCAACAATGAACGAGTATTTCTGTTTCTCCACATCCTATCCACACACTTGTTTTCCTATTTATTTATTTATTTTTCCCTCCACCCCACCCCCAGATGGCTCCCTTGTCTGTCTGCTCATTGTCTGCTCATCTTTTTTAGGAGATACCAGGATATGAACCTGGGGCCTCCCATGTGTGAGATGAGTGCCCAACCGCTCAAGCCACTTCCGCTCCCTGCTGGTTGCATCAACTGTTGGTTGTGTAGTATGCTGGTTGCAGCATCTGCGGTATGTGCTCGTTGCGTCATCTGCAGTGTCTGCTGGTTGTGGCGTCCGCTCGTTGCGGCATCTGCTGGTTGCGGCATCGGCTTAATTGTGGCATCTGCTCATTGTGGCATCTTGCTGGTTGTGGCATCTCTCATTGCAGCATCTGGTAGTCTTCTTGAGGAGGCACTGGGAACTGAACCCAGGACCTCCCATGTGGGAGGTGGGTGTCCAGTTGCTTGAGCCACATCTGCTCCCTGTTTTTCATTTTTTTAAGAGTAGCCATTTGTATTAGTCAGCCATAGGTGTGCTGATGCAAAATACCAGAAATCGGTTGGTTTTTATAAAGGGTATTTATTTGGGGTAGAAGCCCACAGTTACCAGGCCATAAAGCATAAGTTACTTCCCTCACCAAAGTCTATTGCCATGTGTTGGGGCAAGATGGCTGCTGACGTCTGCCAAGAGTTCAAGCTTCTTGGGATCCTCTGTTCCTTAGGCTATATTTCTCTCTGGGCTCAGCTGCTGTGATCTCTCCACAAGGCCAGCTATCAGGCTAATGGCTTGTGCCTTGTCTAAGGAGCCTTCTCTATTCCTCTCTGTTCTCCTGTGTGTTCACTTGCCGGGCTCCAGCTCAAAAGTCCAACTCATTCCTCTGCTCTGCCATGTAGTTTTAACTGTGAGTCTCCACCCACCAAGGGGGCGGGGACTCAACATCCTACTGATGTGGCCCAATCAAAGCCCTAATCATAATTTGATCACGCCCAGGTACAGACCAGTTTACAAACATAATTCAATATATATTTTTGGAATTCATAAACAATGCCAAACTGCTATATCATTCAAGTGGGTGTGAAATGGTGTCTCATTATGGTTTTGATTTTCATTCCCCTAATGGATAATAATGTTAGCATCTTTTCATCTGCTTTTTGGTCATTTGTATATCTTTGGGGAAATGTCTATTCAAGTCTTAAGACTCTTTTCTATTTGGGTTGTCTTTTTGTTGTTAAGTTGTAGGATTTTTAAAATATATTCTGGATATTAAACTTTTATCAGATATGTGGTTTCCAAATATTTTCTCTCATCCTGTGGGTTGTCTTTTTACTTTCATGATGAAATTCTTTGATGCACAGAAGTTTTTAGCTTGGATGAAGCCCCAATTATCTATTGTTTTTTTTTTCTTTTGTTGCTTGTGCTTTTGGTTAGAAACCGTTGCCTAACACAAAATCCTAAAGATGCTTCCCTGTTTCTCTCTATGAGTTTCATAGTCCTTTTCCTTATAATTAGTTCTTTGATTCATTTTGAGTTGATTTTTGTGTATGGTGTGAAGTAGGGATCCATCTTCATTCTTTTGCATATGGGCATACAGTTTCACCAGCACCATTTGTTGAAGGGACTGTTCTTTCCAAATTGAGTGGACTTTGCACCCTTGTTGAAAGTAAGTTTGTCATAAATGTGAGGGTTGGTTTTGGAATTCTCAATTCAATACCACTGGTGTATATGTCTGTCATTGTGCCAAAACCATGCTGTTTTGCTTACTGTAGCTTTATAATAAGTTTTTTTTTCTAATTAAAAAAATTTAAATACATATATTTTTATTTGAGAAGCTGAGTTAACAATCATGCATACCATACAGGATTCCCATATATTGCCCCACCACCACCATCTTACATTGTTGTGATACATTTTGTTACAAATGTTGAAAGAACATCATCATGATATTACTGCTATCTATAGTCCATAGCTTATATATGATGTGTTTTTCCCACAAACCATCGTATTATTAACACCATGTATTAGTATATTTGTTACAGTTCATAAGAGAAAGTTCTCACATTTGTACTTTTAACTAAAGTCCATCATTCACCTCAGAGTTCACTGTTATATGGTCCTCTGCTTTGTATAGTCCATCCAAAGTGTACATTCAGTGGCTCAGTTTCATCGCAGAGTTGTGCTGTCATCAGTTCAGTTCATTTCAGAACGTTTTCATTAATCCAAAAGGAAAAATCCTGTACTGTCTTATATCCCCTCATTATTGATCCTTAGCATTGATATAGTACCTTTTTTGGTCATTGCTGTAAAAATATTACAATATTACTGTTAACTATTGTCTATACATTACATTAATTGTATTTTCCTCATGTATCTCCATATTCTTAACACTTTGTAATAGAGAAACATTCTTGTATTTGTATTATTAACCACAATCATTATTCACCACTGGAAATCACTGTTATACAGTCCCTAGATGATCCTCAACTTTATTTCAATTGACATTAACCTCCCTAGGTTACCCCTTTCAGCCACAATCATGTTTATAAATCAGCAGTGTTGATTACACTTACTATAAAATGTTGTGATTCACTGTAACCATTTCCCCAAATTTATAGTCCCCTTTATAAATCATTCTACATACATTCAGCATCAGCTCCCTCTTCTCAACCCACATTCTATCTCCCAGTAACATGTACTCTAGTTTACCTCCATGAGTTTACTCATCGTATTCAGTTCATATTAGTGAGACCATATAATATTTGTCCTTCTATATGTGGCTTATTTCACTCAACGTAATATCCTCAAGGTTCATCCATGTTGTTATATGCATCCCAAGTTCATTTCTTCTTACAGCTGAATAGTATTCCATCGTATGTTTATACCACAGTTTGTTTATCCATTCTTTGGTTGATGGACGCTTGGGTTGCTTCCACCTTTTAGCAAGTGTGAATAATGCTGCTTTGAACATTGGTGTGCAAATGTCTTTTCATTTCCTTGCTTTCAGTTCTTCTGAATATATTCCTAGAAGTGGGATTGCTGGACCATATGGTGATTCTATATTAGCTTTCTGAGGAACCGCCAAACCGTCTTGCACAGAGGCTGCACAATTCTACATTCCCACCAGCCGTGTAGGAGTGTTCCTATTTCTCTGCATCCTCGCCAGCCTTTGTAGTTTTCTGGTTTTTTAATAATGGCCATTATGTAAGCCATGAAATGTATCTTTTTAAAAATTTTTAAAATTTTAAGGTACCAGGGGCTGGGGATTGAACCCAGGACCTCGTATGTGGGAAACTTTTTTTTTTTTTTTAAGATGCAATAGGAACTGAACCCGGGACCTTCGGGTGGGAAGCAGGCGCTCAACCACTCGAGCCACATCTGCTCCCACTCTCACTGTAGTTTTGGTCTGCATTTCCCTAATACCTAGTGATGTTGAGCATCTTTCCATGTGCTTTTTGGCCATTTGTATTTCTTTAGAAAAATTTCTGTTCTTTTGCCTATATACATTTTGTATTATATATATATATATACATATATACTATATATACTATATATACATATATATAATATATATACTATATATGCCTTATACACATATATAGTGTGTGTGTGTGTGTATATATAATTTTTTAGGTGTTAGGGCCGGGGTTTGAACCCAAGAGCTTGTATGTGGGAAGCCAAGGCTCAACCCCTGACCTACACCAGCTCCCCCGAGTTGGTTTTTTGTTTTTGTTTTTGTTTTTAGGAGATACCGGAGATCAAACCCGGGACTTCATATATTGGAAGCAGGCGCTCAACCACTTGAGCTACATCTGCTCCCTTGCCTATATTTTAATTGGGTTGCTTGTCTTTTTACTGTTGGGTTGATTGACCTCTTTATATAACATGGAGATCAGACCCTTATTGGATATATGGTTTCTCCCAGTAAGTAGGCTGCTTTTTTACCTTCTTGACAAAGTCATTTGAAGCAGAAAAGTGTTTGATTTTGGGGAGGTCCCATTTATCTATTCTTTCATTGCTTGTTCTTTGGGCATAAGATTTAAGAAGCTACCACATACCACAAGGTTTGAAGATATTTCTCTACATTTTCTTCTAGGAGTTTTATGATGCTGCTTTTATATTTAGGTCCATTTTGAGTTAATTTTTGTACAGGTTGTGAGAAAGGGGCTTTCTTTCTTTCTTTTAGCCTTGGATATGTACTTCTCCCAGCACTGTTTGTTGAATAGACTGTTCTGACCCAATTGAGTAGGTTTGATAGCCTTGTCAAAAATCACTTGACCGTAGATGTGAGGGTCTCTTTCTGAATTCTCAGTATGATTCCATTGGTCAGTCTATCTTTATGCCAGTACCATGCTGTTTTTACCACTGTAGCTAAGTGATATGCTTTATTTTTATTTTTTTTTAAAGATTTATTTTATTTATTTATCCCCACCTTGCTGCTTGTGCTGCTGTGTCCATTTGCTGCGTGTCTTCTCTGTGTCTGCTTATCTCCCCCTTGCTGTGAGGTATTGCCGCATCAGCCCACGGCGCCGCGCGAGCCAGCCTGCCCTCACAAGGAGGCGCCGGGAAGCGAACCCGGGGCCTCTCATATGGTAAACGGGTGCTCTATCCATTGCACCACACCCGCTTCCTACCGTGAGGTTGCTGCATCAGCCCACCGCACCGCTCAGGCCGGCGTGCCCTCACAAGGAGGCCTCGGGACGCGAACCCGGGCCTCCCATATGGTAAATGGAGGCTCTATCCACTGAGCCACACCTGCTTCCCAGTGATATGCTTTAAAGTCAGGAAATGAGAGTTTTCCAACTTTGTTCTTCTTTAAGACATTTTTGGCTATTCGGGGCCCCTTACCCTTCTAAATAAATTTGATAATTGGCTTTTCCAGTTCTGCAAAAAAGGCTGTTGGAATTTTTATTGGGATTGCTTTGAATCTTTAAATCAGTTTAGATAGAATTGCTGTCTTAACAATGTTTAGTCTTCCAGTCCATTAATATGGAATGTTCTTCCATTTATTTAGATCTTTTTTGCTTTCTTTTAGCAATGTTTTGTAATTTTCTAAATACAGGTCCTTTATGTCCTTGGTTAAGTTTATTCCTAAATATTTGATTTTTTTAGTTGCTATTATAATTTTTTTCTGACTTCCCCTTCAGATTGCTCATCAGTAGTGTAGAGAAATGCTACAGGATTTTGCGTATTAATCTTGTATGCTGCCACTTTGCTGAACTCCTCTATTAGTTCTAGTAGCTTTGTTGTGGATTTTCGGGGATTTTCTAGTTACAGGATTCTATCACCAGTGAAGAGTGGAAGTTTTACTTATTCCTTTTCAATTTGGATGCCTTTTATTTCTGTTTCTTATCTAATTACTCTAGCTAGAACGTCTAGCACAATAAAGAACAATAGTAGTGACAGTGGGCATCCTTGACTTGTTCCTGATCTCAGCAGGAAAGCTTTCAGTCTTTCACCATTGAGTATAATATTAGCTGTGGGTTTTTCATTTATGCACTTTACCATGTTGAGAAAGTTTCCTTCTATTCTTATCTTTTGTAGTGTTTTTATCAAGAAAGGGTGCTATATTTTGTCACATGCCTTCTCTGAGTCAATTGAGATGATCATATGAATTTTCTTCAGTAATTTATTGATGGATGTATTATAATAATTGATTTCCTTGTGTTAACATTCTAAGTAGTGTGTGTCTTGGAGTAGGTCTATTCAGATTTCTTCTGATTGGGGTATGCCACACTTCTTGGACATATAAATTCATTTCATAAAAGTTGGGGAGCATTTCAGCCATTATTTCCTCAAATTCTCTTTCGCTGCCCCTTTTCCCTTCTTTTCTCTTTCTGGAACTTCCATGACATGTATGTTGTTGCACTTCATGTTATCATTCAACTCCCTGAACCCCTGTTCAATTTTTTTTCATTCTTCTCTCTCTTATCTATCTTCAATTTCAGTTGTTCTGTCTTCTGTATCACTTAATCTTCTATCATTTTTAGTCTGCTGTTGTATGCCTTTAATTTTTTTTTTTTTTTTTTTTTTTTTTTTTTTTTTTTTTTTTTTTTGAGGTATCGGGGTCAGGGATTGAACCCTGGACCTCAAGAGTTTGGCTCTGGCACTGGGGTCACTGGGTTTCAAATCCTGGCTTTTCTGTGCAGTCGCTGTATGATCTCATGCCCTTCCTGTCCCTCTCTGTACCTCAGTTTCCTGTGCCTAGAAAGCTAGTCTCCCAACTCTTGGAAGAGTTGGCTCCTTTTGATCTTTTAAGTCTAAGATTGAAGATCCTCTTCTTAGACTTATCTTCCCTAAAGACTTGATTGAAAGAGGCCTTCTTTGTTATTATTATTCTCCATTGCAACCATGGTTGGCTGCTTTCTTCCGATTATATAGTCACTATCTGTTTCCTACTTTATGGACTGTGTGTTCCCACTCTACTATGGGCTGGGACCATTGTCCCCTTTGCCTCGGGTTTTTAGGTCCTAATAAATGTTTGCCCTCTTTGAATACATGAAGTGGATATGATGACAATACTTACCACACCTGGTCATTGGGAAGATTAAATGTGTCTAGCAGTGGCCAAGAGCTCATGAAGCAGTAGACATAACTCAAATGTTTGTTCTGTGCACACTCTTTGTGTTTTGGTGACAATATGACCTTAAAGACAGATAGTGGAGGTAAAGCAAGTAGATGGTCATGTTATCCAGGGTATAGGTGGTTAGAGTTCCCATTACACAGATTTAGAA
>JAQZBX010092707.1:0-12221 GCA_029593785.1 Cabassous unicinctus
CTCTCTCTGCTCTAGAGTTTTATTTAGCTGGTAGTTCTGTGTGTGTGTAAAGTTTGCTCTATGATACTTTTTCTTCTTATTTTATTTTCTTGCTTCTTTCTATGTTCCGAATCTCTATGGTTCAGTCCACACCATCGATCTGTCCAGATAGATGTCCCAAGCTTCTTACTCCACACACCCACAGCACAGACACCCGTGCTGCACCCTGTCCACTCTCTGCCGTGATCTGGGAGCTGCTTGCAGTCGCCCTCCTAAGCCGACGCCATCTTTTTTTTTCCCCCCAAATAAGATTTTGATAATCCAGAATTGAGTATGCCGTCAATGAAAATAAAATCACTAAACTAGTAATTGATGTCATTCTTACAGATTATTTCATCAAATAGTGCTGTAATATACAAAACTGAATTATGTCATCATTAATTTCAATGATGTTGGAGTTATTAGTACCATTTAAATGTTTCTTCCTCTACAGGTTATTAGTTATCATGGGTTATATGACATCTAACCTGACCTTACACTTTCTGTCTCTCTATTTTTTTTTGTAATAATTTTTATTCTCTTAGGTATTTAACATCAAGTAATGTTCAATTGGAAAATATTTGTTCACAGAATGATTTACAATCCTAAAATAAATCACATTTATTAATATCTCCCATCCTCTCAGAGTGATTGATAAGTTCTTAGGTAGTTCTCAAGCTCATGTGTAGGAGACAATTTTTCTAAAGTTTATGTTTTCTTGAAACAAATTTCACCCTGAATTTAGTAGTTATTTTCATTTTATTTTTGTTATTATTAAAACAGTGGTTTACAGAAAAATTCTTGCAGAAAATAGAGAATTTCTGTATATCCCAAATTTATTTTCCTTATATTGATATTTCATCAAAGGGGTCAATCCTTTATTGAATGTGGTGTATTGAATTCTCCTACTAGTAATGTACTTCTATTTATTTCTCCCTTCAATTTTTCAACTTTCATTTCATATATTTTGGAGCTTGTCTGTATATACGTATATATTTAATTGCTCATATATATATATATTTCATTGCTGACTTTGTCTTTGAATGATTTATCAGTATATAGTATTTTTCTTTCTCCTAGGTAGCAGATTCACTTTTAATTATACCTATTATGGGTTACAGAAAAATCATCTTGATTGAATAGTGTTGCCATTTACACCGCCCTAAACACCTTGATTTCCTTATCAGGAATGTTTTCCATTAGTATGGCAAATTTGTTACAGTTGATAAACCTAAATACTTATTATTAAAGGGTTAACTGTAGTCCTTATACAAGTGTACTTTTCCTATTCCCTTCTGAAAACCCTCTTCTTGTTTTAATTGTTACATATTATGTGTTCTTACATTTTAAATGTCCAACCATAAGCGATCTTTTGTTTTAGGCACTTGAATTTTAGAAATTTTAAAATAAGGAGTTCCATACCAAACCCCAATACATTATTACCATTATTTTTAATTAGAGATATGATTGATTTTATGAGAGTTCTTACATTTTTATGTAATTCAACCCACCGTTGAGTGTACTTTCATTTCTGTTGATAAAAGAAGTGCTGCAGCCCTAACCCCCCTCAGCAGAAACCCACAACTTTAGGAAGATAAGCACCCCTCATCCCTTTCTCTCTTCCTACCTTTCTCCTTGTCATTCACATCTTTAGGAAGATAAGCATTCCCCACCCACTCCTTTCATCTGGAATTTACAATTACAAATAGATACTGGCTTTTTTCCTCATTAATAGCCTTTTGCTTTAGGAAGATAAGCTAAACTCTCACCTTTTGCTTTCGTAACCCCCGCCTGCCCACTTGCTTAGGAAGTTGCCCACACAAAGTCCCTATATAAACTTATGAAAGCCAATACTCAGCGTTCAGTTTTTTTGGAGACTCGACTCTCCTCTGGGTCCATGTGTAATAAAACTTTTCCTCCACCTCTCTGAGTGTACACTTGGGTTTTTCATCATCTAAGCTTTGCCTGCCGCAACATTTGTTTCCCTGACTGGGAAACCCATCCAAGCAGGCCCATTGTGCCTCTGGTTTGGGACTGATGGTTGCAGCTGACAGTGATCTCCAAGTGAATGAGGTAGGTGCCACCTGTCCTCTTAATGGGATCTTGTTTGGAGGCAGTACCCATGGGCCATGTCCTCACACCCTGGCCTGACACAGTGGGGAGGTAGACTGGACAGTGCCAGAAGACATTGGAAAGGTAAGGCTGTGGGTGCCAAGTCCTCAGTCAGGCCTGTCTTCTGATGGAAGGGGAGACTTATCACCTCCCAAAGTCTTGAATATTGAGATCCCAGGATAGGGCAGACCCAGTGGGAGGGACTGTATAATCTCTGAATGATTGTTTCTGTGAATGAGGATGACAGAGGCTTCCCTCTGTTATTTCAGTCTGTGACTCCACAGCCTGTGCTATGGACCCTGAGTGGGCCCTAACCTGCTTTCTGCAGCTACATCATATGAGATAACAGCTATACACCAAACTCTGCCTGGGCACCTTAGCAAAAACAAGCCAAAATTCTCACAAGAGATGTGGACAGGTGGGCATCTGAGTGGCCTTCAAAGAGGTGACCCCTTCCTGTATCTGTCTTGTGTCACCAATGCAGAGTACGGGCTCATCACAGTCAAAACCTACCATCTTAAACTGCATGCTCAAGAATTTCAAGAAGGGTTTTTCTGGAGATTAAGGCATCTGGATGAACCCTGGCACCCACTGAATCATATGTGAAGTAGAGTAGCCCACTTTTAATGTTGACTAGTCCTTAGAAGGGTCCCTGGGTATAGCCAGGGTGCATGCAGTGTAGCTGGTTGTCATGGGAACTCCTGGCCAACCTGATCAGTTTCCCTACAATGACTCTATGTTAGAGAATGCCCAGAATCTGTCCCTTTTGGATCAATTGTGCATTGGAAAAAAGGGACAGAGCAGGGTCTTCTTTGCACAGGGAATGGGGCTGTAGAAGCCAGTCATTCATCAGGGGTCCTCAGAAGAGGACTCAACACCCCCACCACCACAGTCATATGCTCCTGTTGCTCTAACCTCTCCTCCTAGCCCAGGAGCAAAGGCAGATCTCCCAGAAACACCCCCACCTTCAGTCCCTCCAGAACCATTGACCCCTATGAAGAAAGTCCCAGAACCCCAATAGCAAAGAGGTTCTGTTCAGTGTAACCTGCACTACAAATGCCCCTCTATGAGACACAGGGTCTGGCCAAGATCAGTGATGTTGGTGCATCTGACCCAGGAGGCTTGTTTTGTACTACCAGCCCTTCAAAACGATGGACCTCTTAAACTGGAAGCACCACATCCCCTCCTACTTAGAAAAGCCCCAGGCCCTTATTGATCTCATGGAATCAACTTTCCAAACCCATCGTCCCACTTGGGATGATTCCCACCAACTACATTTCACTTTGTTTAATATAGAGGTGAGATGACAGATTCTGTTAAAAGCCTGAAAGTGGCTTCAGGAGCAGGCCCCTACTGGCATTTTAAACCCAGAAGTTTGGGCAGGGGTGGTGGTGCCAGAGGCACAACCAAAGTGGGAATTCAACACTGATCAAGGATGGGCTACACTCCAGCAGTATCAGGAAGTGCTCCTTTGAGGGTTCCAAGAAGGGACAAAATGACCCACAAATATGACAAAGATGACTTTAGTCACTCAAAAGCCTGAAGAATCTCCAGGAGGTTTCTATGAGCAACTTTGCAAGGATTTCAGAATCTACACCTCTTTTGACCGAGAAGCTCCAGAAAAACAGAGAATGGTGAATGCTGTCTTTGTCAAACAGGTAGCGTTGAACATTAAGAGAAAGCTCCAGAAATTGGAAGGGGTCACAGGAATGAACATCTCTCAACTCCTTGAGGTCACCAATAAAGTGTTCATGAATTGGGATGAAATTGCCAAATGGGAAGCCAGAAATCTAATGAAACATTAAGATTTCCTGCTGGCAGCAGCCTTGGGAAATCCTGACCCCACCAGATGAGGAGGGCCACCTCAAAAATGGAGGACAATCACCAAGAGGGTGCCCCTGGTCAGAGACAAAAGTGCCTATTGCAAAGAAAGTGGACACTGGAAAAATGGGTGCCCCCAAAAGAATCAGGCACATGAAGGGAACATCTCCAAAGGAAAATATTGACTTGAGACACAGAACCACCTGATGGGACTGGTGGTACTTGACTCCAAATAGGAGCGACCAGGCTCACTGGAACTTGGGCCCCATGAGCCCACAGTGAAAATACAGATTGGGGGCTAACCAATGACTTTCATGGTAGCCACTGGTGCTGAATATTCTGTGGTCAAAACCCCCATCACCTTCTTTAGTGGAAAAACCACTAACATCATAGGAGTGATGGGAAACCAGTCAAGCCAATGGCCTTTTTGCCAGTCAAGAATTTGTCAGCTTGGTGGCCATGAATTGACTCATGAATTTCTGTACCTGCCTGAATGTCTGGTTCCCCTATTTGGTAGGGACCTCTTTATTAAACTGGGAACCCAGATTACCTTCAAACCTGAGGGGCCAGAAAGATTAAGCCTCGGAACCAGCCTTTCTCTCCTCACTACCATACCCCAAAGTGAGGAATGAAAATTTCATATGGAAGAAAATTCAAGTCAGAATCTTGAAAAACTGTTGGAACTTTCCCCCCAGGTTTGGGCAGAAAGAAACCCATCAGGAATGGCAAGGACAATCACTTATCATCGACCTGAAGCCTGGAGCAGTCCTGGTCCAGCAGGGGCAGTATCTGATCTCCCACAATGTGCAATTGGGCATGGTCAAACACATAGACTGCTTGAGAAAAGGAGGAATCCTGATTGAATGCCAGTCACCCTGGAACACCCCATTATTACCAATAAAGAATCCAGATGGGACAGGATATCAACCAGTCCAGGATTTACAAGCCATCAATAACACCACTCTCACCTTACATCAGGTTGTTCCCAACCCATACACATTGCCAGGTCAGCTGCCACCTGAAGTCACCTGGTTCACTTAGGACAAGAATTAATCAACTAAGCTATACCTGGGAAGGACAGGAATGGGCCAAGAGAGAAGGGGGAAACCAACCCCCTGAAGGAAATTGGCTGCTCCTGGATAACTGAATTTTCATCCCAAAAGGAACCACTCATGTCCTCATCTAGCAATACCACCAACTCACACACTTGGCAAAACTGTGCTAGAGGTCTTGATCAGAAGATACTACTACATAGACCAACTAGCTACTCTGTGTCACCATCAGCAGCCAGTGCCAAGTTTGTGCCAAAAACAACCCTCTGCAGGTCCCCCGTGCTCCAGCAGGTATCCAGCACATGGGGAGAAATCCCTTTGAAGATCTCACAGTGGACTTCACAGAAGTGAAATATAGTCAGGGGTACAAATATCTATTAGTGATGATATGCACCTTTTCAGGCTGGATCAAAGCTTTCCCCACTCACACTGAAAAAGCAAGAGAAGTGACTAAGGCTTTACTTAGAGAAATCATTCCCTGACAGGGGCTGCCACTATCTATTGGAAGTGACAATGGCCTGGCCTTTGTGGCTGCCATAGTCCAAGAGGTGCTGAAAATGTTAGGAATCAAGTGGAAACTCCATACCGTTTACAGGCCCAAGAGTTCAGGGAAAGCTGAGTGCATGCATCAATCCCTCAAAACACCCTAGCCAAATTCTGCCAAGAAACTGCTCTCCCATGGGTAGACTTATTTCCCTTAACCCTCCTCCAAGTTAGGTGCTCTCCAGGACCCACAGGCTATTCACCCTCTGAAATTCTATTTGGATGGCCACTGCCAATTATCCAGGACTTCAAAGGAAATCTCAAACTTCTGGGAGAGTCTAGCCAAGATTCCATTCTCCAGCAGCTGGGAAAAACTCTAGCTCAAATACATAAAACTGTCTTATCTCAGAACCTCATCCTCCTGGGACACCCAGTGCACCACCACTGGCCAGGGGACCTAGTCTGGTCAAAGACTGGAAAAAAGAACCCCTTCAGCCTTCCTGGACAGGTCCATATGCTGTGATCCTTGTAACTCTTACTGTTCTTAAAGTTGCAAGCATCATCCCTTGGATCCATCATTCCAGGGTCAAGAAGGCACACCCCAACAAAGAACAGGACAGCTGGACAGCCCAACCCATACCTGGCCACCCCTTGAGAGTGTGAGTCACCTGGAATCCCCAAACACTGACCTCATCAAATGCCTGCTGAATGGACCCCTGCTCCTGGTGGATCCTGTGCCTATATGGCTTAGTTGCCCTGGTATTCAGAGTTGGACTTGCTGCTGTGGTTCCTGCAGACTGGACTATAATGTATAGACCTGTAATTGCAATAGCTTATTGGTGTATAATAGGATGCTTCTGTGCCTTGACTTGCACATGATTTTCTTCCTTGCCCCCTCCCTAGGAGCAAATATCCACCCCCAAAATCAATGGCAGCTGCAAGTCAGTCAAAGCTGGGGCAAACAGTCCATGCTGAACACTTCAGTCCCATTCTTGGTAGGTGAGACCTCAGCCTCTGTAATATTTGACACTTGCTGGGCAATCCAAGATCATTCTCCTTATACCTTGGTAGTTGCCCCATACCCTCATGCCCCAATAACTGCCCTCAGGAAAGGGTGTAAGAGCTGCAACTATGGATGTTATGACAAATACCTCTGCTGAGACTCCCACAAGAGCAGAGGATTCTGCCACTCTTGGAGCTTGCTGGTAGGTGCCACTGCTCCCTGGAAGGGGGTCCCACCAACTTTTCCATATCTCCTACAGAAAATCCCAAGCCCAGCAGGGTGTAGTATAGAAAGCTGTGACCCTGTAAAACTCACCTTATTAAGCATAACCACCAGATCTGAAAATACCTTTTTTAAAGGCCCAAAGAGTACTAAAAGTAGGAATCAGAATATATGACCCAGTAGGGCCATATCCAGGGAACCTCATACTAATCCAACTGATCCTGGTAACCCAACCCCCAGAGAAAATCCAGGTTAAAAATATCACAAAGCTGCCCAGACACTAAAAGCCAAAGTTAGAACAGCCCATCCAACATCCTTTTGAACCAGGTTCAAAATTTCCACCAACTCCTAAATAAATCCCAGGCCAACATAGCTGTATCCTGCTGGCTATGTACTTCCTCCAGTCTAACCATCTTCTCTGTATCTGTCCTTTGTAACATAACCTTCTTGACCCAAGACAGCTCTGCAGTAGAAACCAGGCCCCTCCCAGTCTGCATAACCAAACTCCCAGGAAAATTAGCTAACTGTAAAAGCATAACTACCAGGTCACCTTCAACCATCCTCCCTCTTGGAAAGGCTAACTGTAACACCACCTGCCCACTCAATGAGCCTGACCAATATTCTGCAAACTCCACCATCTGGGTCTGTAGCACCAATGCCTACTGGTGCCTACCCCAAGATGGCTAAGGCATCTGTTACCTGGCTTAGCCAGTACCATCATTCTCAGTTTATGCAGAATAATTTCCTGGAAAGATCTCTCGAGCCAAACAAACAATACAGGCAATTCCACTACTCTTAGGACTAGGAGCAGTCAGAAGTACAGCAGTAGCAGGGGCCTCACTCATAGTTGGTCAAAGGGTATACAAATCCAGCACAGGAAACATCTAATGACCTCGAAGGAATATAGGGAGCTCTCAATGTGTTGCTAGACAAGATAGACTCATTGGCAGATATAGTTTTACAAAACAGGCAAGGATTAGACTTGCTCACCACAGGTTCAGGGAGAATATGCCAGGCCCTGTGGGAAAAAGATTGTTTTTATGTAAATTCCTCAGGGATAGTTAAGGACAAGGTAGCCATGCTAAAAGAAAGAGCCAAAGACCACTTAAACCGTGTATACCAGGCATCTGCCAATGGAAATTACTTCCAGTATCTCCTCTCCTGGATTTTGCCATTCATGCCAGTAATAGCCTCAGTCTTCTTCCTCTTAACTTTTGGGCCATGTGTACTATGGTACCTAACACAATATATCACTTCCCGCTTAAATGCCTTAAAACACCAAGTAATGCCTCACGTTAAATATCAGTCTTTGGGAACTATAGAAAAATCTCCATGTTAGCAGATGGTGCCCCATAAGAAATTATAAGGACATCAAAGGGGGGGAATGATAAAGGAAGGGCTGCAGCCCTAAACCCCTCAGCAGCAACCCACAGCTTTAGAAAGGTAAGCACCCCCTGTCCCTTTCTCCCTTCCTCCCTTTCTCCCTGGAATCCACATCTTTAGGAAGATAAGCACTCCCTGCCCACCTCTTTAAACTGAACTTTATAACTCTAAATATATAATGGCTCTTTTCCTCCCTAATAGCCCTCTGCTTTAGGAAGATAAGCTAAACTCACACCTTTTGCTTTTGTAACTCCGCCTGCCCACTTGCTTAGGAAGTTGCCCACATAAAGTCCCTATATAAACTTTTGAAAGCTAAGACTCAGCACTCATATTTTTTTGGAGACTTGACCCTCCTCTGGGCCCACATGTAATAAAATTTTGTTCCTCTGCCTCTTTGAGTGCTTGCTTTGATTTTTCATCTTCTAAGTTTTGTCTGCAGCAGCACTGTCTGAAGAACTTGCTTAAAATTGTTTGTAGGGCAGCTCAAGTGCTGGAAAACTCAAACAGGATTTTTTGTTTGTTTGTTTGTTTTAATATGGGGATGTCAAATTAATCTCCCCCTCATTTTCAAAAGCCTTTCTCACTAGATACAGTATTATTAGAAGTGACTCATTTTCTGTGAACCCTTGAACTATTGCAACTTAATTTGTCTTTTTGGCTTCTTGATATTTGTCTTCATGATTTCTGTGGTGAAATTGTTGATTGAACTTATGGGGACTCACTTGGAGGAAACATGTTGCTTTACTCTTGCAGCTTTCAGAACTCTCTTGTTACCCATGGCATTTTATTGTGAGATTCCTGTGTCTGGGCATGATGTTCTATGACTTTATCCTATAAGGGGTTCTTCCTTTTCCTTGATTGTGCATACACATGCCTTACATTACATCTGAGATGTTTCCTGCCCTTATATCTTTGAATATTCCTTCTGCCACTTTCTCTTTATTTTCTTTCAGTTTATCCCACAAAGCATGTGCATAATTCTTGATTTTATGCCATATGTCCTTTCCACCATGTGTATAAGGGCATACAGATTCCTGAGGTTCCAGTTTCCATCTCCCCCATGGAATGTTGAAACAACTAGGAAAGACTGGCAGATCCATTTTCCTGCAGTAGTCTGTGCTCCTGCAAGTCTAGGACCCAGTAACATAGGGAGTATAGTAAGGCACTGAAAAGTCACAGCACTGCCTGAAAAATGGCACCTGCTTGGTTCCAAAAGAGGAGCGGTGTCAGGGTGGAGACACCAGCAATGTCCCTTCGAGAAATTTTTCTTGTCTAAGCTTCTTGTCAGGTCCCCATGGTCTGATAGCTCTCAGGTCTCTGTGGCACAGCCCCAAAGTTTTTCCTCAGGTGATTTTAGGGAAGGGGAGGTGTGGGTGCTCTCAATAGTGCTGACAATTGTTCTGCTGGGATTTCTGCAAGAACCCAGGAAGCTAAAGGTAGTCCTCACCCCAACATACACACCTGGAGCCTGGATGCCCTGTCCTGTGTTTGTGCCTGGTTCACCCCCGGGGAGGTCCTTTAGAAGTCACTTCTTCTAAGCCAGCCTCAAAAGCACCTGCTGTGTTCCCTTCCCCACCCCAGCATGGGCCATCTGGCCACCTAGCCCAAGTCCAGCTGAGGCTCTCACTGGTCAAGGGACCTGTTGGAAACCAGTGGCCATAGTAGGAAAATGCCATGGTGCTCCAGGCTAACTGGAAGAGCCCTTACTCTCTTTAAAATTTGTAATTTCTTTCTAACACATTTTTCTTTCAGTTTTCAATTTTATATTAAAGGTCTAATTAACTGCATTAAAAAATACATTCTTTTTAGACCTTGGATAGTTCACATGGCATGGGAATATATCTCAATAAAATGGCTTCAAAACTAATAAATATTACTGCAAGAATGCCATAAAATAGCCATTGTGTATAGCAGGAGAAACTGCAATATTGTGAGGGGAGGTGTTTATGTGTGAGTTTTTGTGTCCAGTTTTTGCTAGTAATTTTATGGATATAATGAAAATGCTTTAATAATGATTGAATTGATGAATGCAAAGCTCTTTGATTACAGGGAAAACCATGGATTGTACACTTTGCTTCAGTTGGCTTCTTTATTATTAATTCTCTGTAAAACTGATTTGTAGGAAAAAAAAGGGAGATTTAGGGGAAATACACATGATGGGAGACATGGTCTACAGTTAGTAGTTAAATTTTCATGATGCTCTTGCCTAGTTTTAACAACCATTTTACCACAAACCAAGGAGTTGGTGGAGGCTGCTGTGTGGGGCACCTGTATGATGTCACACATGTTTATTTGGAAAGTCCCAGCATTCACTATACACATAATTTTGCTGTACATTCAGGTATGAATTGTACACTTCAATAAAAAAATATATTTCCAGATAGAGTATTGACAGTCAAACATGAAAATCTTGTATTTGTCTATTTCTCTATTCAGGTCTTCCATATTTTGCTCTTCAAATTCTGAGGATGTGCTAATGGTTGCATCGAGATGCTCAGCTGTACCCTCAGACTGGACGATGCATCTCTTGACCCTTATGAGTCACTCTACCTGACTTCTGGGGCATATCCAAATTAGGTTTTGTGTCTTTGTTCAGCCTATATATGTTTTTTCTCTCCTGGTGGTGGGTAGGGCCATCTAGATACTATTGGCCCAGAGTTGGAAGTTAGGGAATGTGCATCATTTTGTTGTCAGGGAGATAATCTATGCATTGCCAGCCTCAGTTTTTGTTGTAACAATAAATTTAATTTACTTCAACTGATTTCAAAGAAGTAGAATGTGACCTAACAGCAATTATTTACATGTGGGTAACTGCCTCAGAATCCTTCTATACAGGAGAAAATCACAAAGAATTCTGAGAGTAATCAGAGATGCTTTCTATGAAAGAAAAATAAGAGCTTGCTATAATTAAAGGAGTGATTCATAAATTAATTCACAAAGATCTCCTCTTAATTAATTAAAAGTGGGTGTATTCAAAGATTAAAAATCAGAGAAAATCATTTGGGTGTAACTCATCATTATTCTACCAGGAAGTGTGGTTTCCATTTTTTCATTAATTTTTAAAAAGTGTACAGAAAATTTGGACCAACTATCTTCACCTGTGAATGAAATCCTCATGTTTCAAGACTGTAATTTTCAGAGGAGCTAAATAAATGTCTTACATTTGCATGGAGTGGGTACTTATCTTTTGAGTAGTGCACTCATTCTTAGGAAAAACATATTCAAACAATATTAGATTCTTAAGAGTCATTTACAATGTTTGCAATTTGCCAGGCATTTTGAAAATGGTTTTCCTATTTGAAAGGCACCAAATATGTGCAAAGAAAATATCAATAGCTTTTCATTAGTGGCATCTATATCGTACATTTAATGTCATTTTCTGTAACCCAGACTATTATTTGTCAAAGTATATTGTTATTATAGAAGGTGAACTTAGAAATCAAAATCATGCATATTGTAAGCCTCCACAGAGAGCAGCCTTCCATCAACACATCACACTGTGATGGAAATTTGTTACAGAATATGAGATATTATCATCAGATTATGACCATTAAGCTCAGTCCTAAGTGCATATTTGGCACACATTTTCCTTTGTCTGCTATTATCAACATGGAATGCTTGGTGTGGCTGTTGTGTGTGATTCATGGCTTCTCATGTTTTATTATTTTTCCCCCTTAATCATCACTTTGACTCCTCTTTTCTTCCTAATACATCTATATTTGGGCCATGATATCTAAACCAAATTAGGGATTCATGACCCTGTAACTAGGAAGAGATCCTTTTTGAATTCATTCTTGTGTGTCTTGTGTGTTCTATTCATCCTGGTCATCAATTTAGGAGAATTCTATTCCAAAGATTCCCTCCCACCTGCCTCCCTGCCCCCTCAAAACAAGGTACTGTTGATATGTTCAAGCCACACCCTCAGGGAATCCCCAGTGTGGAGGAGGTGAAGGAGGGGTGAGCCGAATCACATAAACAGACAACAGGCAACACCAGGCCGTCCCTTTTCCCTGGACCTGCTTAGACCACGTGGAGCTTGATCCTACAAGTTTTGACCACCTCTGCTGGGAGCCATTTTGGAAACAAGACCTGCAGGCTAACTTAGCATGCCTCAAACAGGATTTGCA
>JAQZBX010092708.1:0-12243 GCA_029593785.1 Cabassous unicinctus
CATCAGTCACTATGTCTATCCATGTGCAAATAACATGTAATTCTGACAACTGTAGCTTTGCAGCATGCATTAAAATCAGCTAACATGATTCCTACAATTTTTTTTTTCAAATAAGTTTTTGGCTACTCAGGGCCTCTTGTCCTTCCAAATAAATTTCATAATTAGTTTTTCCAGTTCAGCAAATATGTTACTGTAATTTTTATTGGGATTACATTAAATCTGTACATCAATTTTGGGTAGGACAGACATCTTAATGATATTTAGCCTTCCAACCCATAAGCACCAAATATCCTTCCATTTATTTACACCTTCTTTGATTTCCTTTTAAAAATGTTATGTAATTTTCTGTGGACAAGTCCTTTATATTTTTAGTTAAGTTTATTCCTAGATATTTGATTCTTTAGTTGCTATTGTAAATGGATTTTTTTCTATATTTTTTCCTCACATTGCTCATTATTAGTGTGAAGAAATGCTATTGATTTTTGTGTGTTAATTTTATATCCTGCCACTTTACTGAAATTCAATATCAGCTTTAGAAGCTTTGTTGAAGATTTCTTGGGTCTTTCTAAGGTTGTCAAATTTAGACATGGCCTGCCATGACACAGTAAAATAACATGGAAAAATTTAGTGGTGGCAATAGAGCATTTCCCTGATAATGTCATCTGCAAATAGTGATTTTTTTCTTCTTCTTTTCCAATTTAGAGTCTTTTATTTTGTTTTATTCTTGCCTACATGCTTGAGCAAGTACTTCTAATACAATGTTAAATAAGAGTGGATACAGTGGGTATCCTTGTCTTGTTCCAGATCTTAGAAGGAAATCCTTTATCATTTCAACATTGAGTATGATGTTAGCTATGAATTTTTAATATATACCCTTTAACATGTTGAGGAAGCTTCTTTATATTCCTTTCAAGTGTTTTTATTAAGAAAGGATGCTGTATAATTTCAAATGCTTTTACTGCATCAATTAAGATGATTATGAGATTTTTTTCTTTAAATCTGTTAATGTGGTATATCCCATTGATTAATTTTTAAGTGAATGCTTTTCTTTTTTGTAGCAAATCAATTTTAGTTGATACTTATAAATAAAGCATAAATCCATTCAAAGTTTACAATCAATGGTATTTGATATAATCACTTAGTTGTGCATTCATAACTTCAGTCATTTTTAGAGCATTTTAAATATCCCAGTAATAATAATAGTAATAAAACCCACACAAACAAAACTTACCAACTCTCAATCTCTCTATGCTTCTGCCATACATAGGTGCTATTGTTTCTTTCTCTTTAGTTTATTATCCATATTTCGTAAAAAGTGTCTTATATATGCAATATCACCCATTTTCACATTTTACGTGAAGTTTCACTGTGTTATAGTCTCATGTTGCACTTTTTAACTTTCCTTCTTGTAATATATGTGTTCTGTGCTTTCCATTTCAACCACTATCATACACATATAAGAGCTCTGTTAGTAATAAGCACCATGATATGCTCTCACAACTTTCATGTATTTCCAAAGATTTACAAACAAAATTTTAACCAATTCTCCACAGATCATACCTCAGCTTTCCATTTTCTACCTTCATTCTAATATCTCGTGACCTATATTCTAACTACTAGCTCCATGAGTTTACACAATATATTTAGTTCATAATAGCACACTCATACATTATTTGACCTTTTGTGTCTGGCTTGCTTCACTCAACATAATGTCTTCTAAGTTCAAGTTGTCATAAGCTTCAAGACTTAATTTCTTCTTATAACTACATAATATTCCTCAGATGTAGGACACAACCATGTTAAAAGTAAGTTGAAAAAGATTGATTTTCTTATGTTGGACAATCCTCCTATTCCTGGGATAAAGCCAACTTGATCATGGTGTGTAATTAGTGTGCTGTGTTGTTGAATATGATAAACAATGATTTTGTTGAGAATTTTAGAATCTAAGTTCATTAAAGAACTTAATTTTCTTGTGGCATCTTTTTCTTTGGGATTAGGGTGAGGTTGGCATCGTAGAATGTGTTAGGTTATATTTATATTTTTTGGACATAAGAAAGAGAATGATTTTTCACTCTGGAATAATTGGTGGAATTCACCCCTAAAGAAAACTGGTCTTGGGACTTTCTTGGATGGGAGGTTTTTGATGACTAATTCTATCTCACTGCTTGTGTTTGGTCTGTTGATTTCTTCTGTTTCTTCATTTGTCAATGTAAGTTGCTTGTTTCTAGAAATTTGTCCATTTCATCTAAGTTATCCTTCCTTTTGATTTATACTTTTCCAAAGTAACCTCGTATGATTTTCTTTCTCTGAGATCAGTGATGATATCCCCTCTCTCCATTTGTATTTTATTCATATACATATTCCCTCTTTTTTTTCTATGTTAGTCCAGCTAAGTGTTTGTCAAATTTATTAATCCCAAAGAATCAGCTTTTGTTTTTGTTGTTTCTAGTGTTTTGGTTTTTTTTTGTTATCAATTTCATTTAGTTCTATTCTATTATTTGTTATTTCCTTCTTTCTGCTTGCTTTGTGAGTAGTTAATTGTGTTTTTTTTCTCACTCCTCCATATGTGGAGTTAAGTCTCCAGGTGTGTTGAAGTCTCACTTCAGGTCCCTACCATGCCTGTGATCTGATAAACTTCTCTGCTTGAATTTTGGTCTGTCTCCAAGCCTCATTAAACTAGGACTAACATTTTGGTGCCAAAACATGTGAGACTACATTGAGGCAGGACAAGTCAATTGCAGACCTCCTCCTTGCCACTGCATCTTTTCCATCTAACACTGGACACAGATTTGTCTTTCAGTGAGTCTCAGAACCTCTCGAGGATCCTGTCCATTTCTCCTCTGCCCAAAAATCCTAGTGCGAGATCAGTGATCCTCCCCAACTTCAGGGAACTGTCCATACCAACTGACCTTCTCAGGTCCAGGGATGCCTGGCCCCAAGTTCAGTCACTGGCTGTTACTGGTCTTCCCCTCACCCTCTCATCTCCAGGGATGCCTGGTTCCAGGTCTGGTCACTGGCACTTTGGCCCAAAGCCAGTCTGAAAGTGAAAGAATCAAGGGTGCTTTCTTCTCTCCTTCCACACCCCTTACCTGAAAGATCTCTGAACTCACCCATACCCCACCAACCATGGGAAATTGTCAATCATTTTCTCCAAAAGAAACCCCTTTCTGGTGTCTCCTCCATAACCTTAAAACCTTCTACCCAGGAGAAGAAATCAAACCAAAACAAAGTATTATTTACTATTATTTGGCCTCAATATAAATTATACAACAAAAGCCAGTGGCTTGAAAATTATACCTGTGACATCCAAGTTCTCCAAAACCCTGAGAACTTTATCCAATGCATTGGCAAGGGGACTGAGGTTCCCTGCATTCAGGCTTTCCTTTTCTTTCATAATTGTCCCTCCCTCTGCCAATCCTGTACTACCTATCAAATCCTCTTTCTCCACAATAGACCCCCCTTCTGTACACAGAAATCCCTTCTTCTGACTTCAATCCCTCTGATCACACCCCTCCTAGACCACTGTATGCCTCATCAGCAACCCCTAAACCTACTCCATCCTCCTCCCATTCCCCACACCTCCCTTCTCCCCACCGACTACCTGCAATCAAGCCCAACTGCCTGCTTTCAAGCTTCCCTCCCAAGCTCCTGTCCTTCCTCTCCAGGAACTGACCAAGGCAAAAAGCATTATGTATGTTCACATCCCCTTCTTCCTCTCTGGTATCTCCCAAATCAAGCACCATCTCGGGTCCTATTCCTCTGATCCTTCTCATGTTATCAAAAATTTCAATACCCAGCTGTCCCTCATAATCTTACTTGAAAAAACCTACAATTGCTCAAGTCTTACAAGTAAGCTTTTAGCTGACTTCTAAGTCTGTCTACCTGGTACTCCTAAAAAGCAATAATCTAAAATATATGTGTTAAATTCTATATAAACTGATAAAGCTTAACTGCATTTGTAGCACTCAAATATTCCTCATTGCTAATTACTAGTAAAAGTGTTTCCAAAATCAAGCTTGCATATTACAAGCAACACTGATTCCAGAAAAAAAATCTTGACAGCAGTAAAATGAAAGATAGAAAATAATGAAAAGCCTAAAAACAGCCATACCAAAGGATTAAGACTTATGAGTCAAGTTAATGAACTTTGTTTGTCACTGTGCCATAACTCTTTTTGTGTTTGTTCAGTGTATATTTTGATAACTCTAGATGGTAATATTAAAATGATAAATGAAAATTCTTAAAAGAGTTTTATTCAAATGTCCAAAAAATAAATAAGCACTTAATGAATAAGTGTGGATGCTGATAAGACCAATAAGCATTATGATTTTTAAGTCTTTAAAATGAAGAAAATTTTAAGTTTTCACTAATGGTATTATCACAAACCTCTTTATGAAAAAAAAAATTGCCTACATTGAAATGAATAGTTTATTTTTCTTTACAGAATGAAATGAAGGATATAAGACTTAAATGGATATTGAAAGAAGAAAAAGTTTGGGGAAGTGCTGACTAAAATTGGACAAATTTGTTCACAGAAATGTGTTTTCTCCTAACATCAGATGGCTGTTTTTCAAAAATCAGAATGAAAGTATGCAGGGCAAAACTTGAATGCATATGGCAAGTTGTAGAAGGTATTGTGGTAGCATTAAGTAAGGGAATGTGTTCTGTGTAGGTGAAATTTGTCTTGAGATGAAGCAACCATAGTCTATGTGAGTATGGATAATTATAAGAAGTTTATACAAGCATTGTTTAAACTGAAATATTTAAATGGCTAATTGCAGGAAGTCATTATTAACCAGAAACTGAATTGATGCATAACAAAAAGTAACTTCATAACAGAAAAGCTTGCCAGAAACCACCTCAATCTGCATATTAAAGCAGTGGTAGGGAGAAAATAATTTTGATTCCACTGGGAATCTTAAGTTTTCATAAAATACTGAAAAAAGTAATTTTCCTGTACTGCTAAAATAACATACCTGCTAATTAATGTAATCATGGTAATTGTATGTTGTAAGAAATTTGCTTTGAGACAGTTCCCAAAATCATTTTAGTAACTTATGTATGAAGGGTGTATAGAATGTTTTTTTATTATTAAGAAAAAGTAATTTTGTCTGAAAATAAAATGACTGGTTATTAAGAAAAATTAAAATATAAAACAAAATCTGAATGAATACGGAAAGTGCAGATGGCTTATGAAAAAGAATTTTTGGTAGTTCAAGTTAAGTAAAATTTATTGGGTCTATCTATAAAGTTTTAAAAGCTTTAATATCAACTAGTATACTGATGAAAAGTTGAAATTTTGTTGTTTATTAAAATAACAAAATTCCCCTATCTCAGCAACTGTTTATAGAAAGTTTTTCTATAAACATTTTAAGAAAATATCTTTTAAGGAAATAGCTTCTTATACTTTAACCTTATCATTTCCTTGGCTGTTTAAGAAAAATAAATCTTATCACCTTTAAAAAAACACAATGTTCAAACCTATCTTCTCAGGGGCAAATCCTGAAGAATATCTTTCACCTTGGGGGAAAAAGTGAAATAATAGAATAGTTGAGTTCATTTGATGTATTATAAGTTGAATGGAAAGTGTTTTAAACTGATATGAAATTAAGAGATTCTTTAAATCTGCTAATCAAAGTTGTATCAATAAAATGTTCATATGAAAATCGAAAAATGTTTTGGCATAATATTAAATTATTATGTTGTTAATAAAGGTTTCAGTTATTTTTTAAAATGGTGAGTGTCACAGAACAATCTCTCTCCCTGAAAATCAAAGGCAGTTGCTTTATTCATTTGTCTGATTCACATTGAAGGCTGCAGAGTGATATAACACCACTGCCATATGCAGCAACCCTAAATATTATTGCTTTGCTACAGAAAATTAATACCCACTTAGTATCTCTTTAGGCACATCAAGCCAGCCTGCATTCACCTTCATGTGAAAAACCCACTGGTGGATTTTGCAGTGCTTCCCCAAGGCTGTGTGCATAGCTCAACCATCTGTCCTGGCCTGGTGACAAAAGATCTGGCTGCATGGAAAAAACCTGTGGCTGTAACCCTATTTGGTTATATTGATGTTATTATGTTAATCAGTAAATCTTTTTTTCATAATTAAAGGAAATCTCAGAGACAATGGTATCTTACCTTAAGAGCCTACAATAGGCAAAATATTGGGACAAGCTGCAAAGCCCTTGCTGCTCTGTCAAACTCTTAAATGTTGTTAAAGTATAATGCTTTCCTACATTATACTTCCACAAACAATTAATGGCCTTTCTGGGGTGGTTGTGGTACTGAAAACCCTTCATTCTTTATTTAGCTCAGATATTAAAATCATTGTATGTGTTAATCAGAAAAGGTTGTGCATGGAAATGAGGAAAACCCCAGTGGCTGCTTTTAAAAGGTAAAGAGGCTCAAAGGGTAAGGGGGGTGGATCCTAACTTAACCTGTAAATTAGAGGAAGCCAGTACCAATATTGGCTTTAGGTGGACTTTGTGGCAGAGACAACATTCTAAACAAATACCCCTTGGATTTTAGTCACAATTGTGGGAAGGGGCCAAAGTAAAATATAGCCCCTTAGGAGAGAAACTCTGTGTAGCATACCACACATTGGTGCAAATAAACAGTTTAACCCACTAGTTTATGGTCAATCTGAAAACCGCCAGCCCTATCCAGAAGTGGATTGCAGATACTAGAAACAAGGCAAGAGCAATGAACTGTCATGAACCACCCTCTGCAAAAAAAGAGATCTGTGGAAAAGCATCTGAAACCCCTGCCAGTAGCAATAGCTAACTGCCTGTCATGTCCCTGCCTGCTCCTTTAACACCCTTCTCAGAATTGACAAAGCAGATACCCTTCTGAAGATCCAGAGCCATACCATTGAAACCTGAGAAGCAGCAGAGTAGCTCTACAGGAAAAATGAACATCCTGACTACTGAACCCTGTGGCAGCACTTCCAGCTGCCTGTTGTTCACCAGCAGCTCATGAACATCACCCACGAGTGTCCATCATGCTCACTCTGATGACTGCAAAATCAGTTCCCTCATGCTTTCAGAAGGGGCAAGGTATGCTATCACTGCTGCAAACACTGCAATGAAACTCTTAGAATGAAGGAATTCTATTTACCAGTCATCTCATGCAGTCTTAAACCATGAACCAGAATATCGTTTGAACATTTTATGTAAAAACATGAATTGCTTTTTAGTGAATCAAGTAAAAGGAAATAAGTGATCCTTACAACAATGGACTAAGTTTAATTCAGCACCATAAACTATAGCAACATCTCCCATTAAAGTGCTGACAGCAAGACCAAGACAGGCACTAAAGTTATAAGTTAAAGTGCCAGCCAATACACAGCCCAAAAAGGGGAAGTAATAACACTTTGTTGTTGCCTATGCCTCAAACATACCAACTGGAAGAAAATAAAATCATTTTAAACATAGACCTATGAGGCCCTAATGGTTGGGAATCTTAAATTCTTGAAAAGTGAAAAAGCAATCAAAAACACTGTTATGAAAACACAGTTAATAATATGAAGTCTCCTATTCCTGCTAAAACTCTATGTGGGTAAGCCCACCAAATTATGTACTTTCACTGTCAATCATTAATGTTCAATGTTGAGTATATAATCGTATTATTCCTTCTCCTCAGACTCCTGGAAGTGATAACCTTACAGCCCATCCTGAATTTCATGGTTAATTCCTATCCTTACCACAATTATATCTCTAATTCTCCTATATCAGCAGGTTCATACATCTTCCATGCAATAACTCAGTTTATCCAAACAACAATCCGAAATATCACCCATGACCATATAGATGATGATCTCCTATTGCAAAAAATAAAATAAAATAAAAATTGGTAGCTGCCAAGCCATAGGCCACAATATCTCAATGCAGAAAGGCGGACAGTAACTGAATCCTACAATGCCCCATAACAACAGGGAGCAGCCAGACCATTTATGCCCAACTTCCCACTCTCCCTCTCCAACTCACCATATCAAAAAGAGTTGGGAATGTTAGCCCCATTTGGCAAGATAAACCCCCATGGCCCTGGTCAGCACTGGCAGGTCTTCTCTGCCTGAAAAACAGATGGCCCAAACTACCCACCCCCATCCCTAATCCAACAGGATGTACTAATCTCAAAACCAGCCATGAGAATATCACAAGATTAGCAAATGGTCTGTCATTCCAACACATCCATCTCCCCCTCCCCAAGACCTTCTCCCAAAAGGGAAAAAGTCAGTATTCTTCCACCCTATACTTGTGCACCACATCCATATGCCCCTTCTGTAAACCCACACAGTTACACCAGCTTAGAAGAAGCAATCCAAACCTGGGCAAGTGGGTAAAAGTCTCACTTCAGGTCCCCACCATGCCGGTGATCTCATAAACTTCTCTGCTTGAAATTTGGTCTGTCTCTGAGCCTCATTGGACCAAGACTAACAATTAATACATTCTGCCAATCTGTGACTTCTGACTGAAGAGTTTAATCCATTAACATTCAATGTTATTACTGTCAAGACAATACCTATGTTTGCCATATTTTCTTTAGGTTTATATGTAATATTTTGTTTTTATTTCTCTTATCTTTTTAGTTACTCTTATTCTTTTCTGCACTCACTTCTGACCCTCTCTCTCCTGTGTTTTTTCCCTTTCATCTTGCACAACTTCCTTTAATATTTCTTGTAGGTAAGGATTTTTGTTGAAAAGCTCTCTCAGTTTCTGTTTATCTGTAACTATTTTGAACTTTCCTTCAGTTTTGAATATGAGCTTTCCTCGGTACAGAGTTCTTGACTGGCAGGTTTTTTTTTCTTTTCTTTTAGCACTTTAACTATGACATACCACTGCTTTCTCTGCTCCATGGTTTCAGATGAGAAATAAGTGCTTTAATCTAATAAAACTTACCTTTATTACTAAGGAACACTTTTTCTTGCTGCTTTCAGAATTCTTTCATTTTCTTGTGCATTTGATAATCAAAGAAGTATGCATCTCTTTGTAGGCTGTTAGGATTTATACAATATGGGATGTGCTGGATTTCCTGGACATATACATCCCTGTCCTTTGTAAGAGTTGGATAATTTTTTGCTATTATTTCCTCCACTCCTTCTGCCCCCCTTGCCCTACTTTTCTCCTTCTGGGATGCCTATAATATGTATTTTTTGCATTTTATGTTGTCATTCAATTGCCTGTGTACCAGATGAATTTTTTCGGTTTATTAAAATTTATCTTTTCTATTATTTGTGCAATTGCAATTGTTCTATCTTCAACTTTGTTAATTCTTTCCTCTGCCTGTTCAATTCTGCTCTTCTGTGCTTCCAGAGTATTTTTAAAATTTTGTACTGTGCCTTTGATCACTATCAGATCTGTTATGTTTTTATCTATCTTTATGATTCATTCTATATATTACTGCAGTATCCTCTTAATATCTTTCATCTCTTCCTTCACTTCATTAAGTTGATATATGTTATTTGTTTGTATATCCTTGATTACTTGTTTCACATTCTGCATCAACTCCTTCTTTTAGTTTGTTCATTAGATTGGACCATACCTTCTTACTTCTGGTATGGTTTGTAATTTTTTGCTAATTTTTAGGCATCTGTTTATGTTGATAAGCTTATTCAGTTGATGAAATACTCTTTCTACTCTAGGCTTTATTTATTTCTGTTTGTCTCCTCTTTGACACTTGGTTCCACTTTTTCTATATGCTTCTTGTTTCCTGTGTTCCCATCCAAAAATATTAAGGCCATTAAAAAGGAAACAAAAAAGAACAGAAAAAGAATAATAATAAAGTTGGAAAAGGCACCTGAAGAAAGCCAGGAAAAAATAAGTAATAAGAGTATAAAATCATAAAATAATATATAAATCAATTATAATAAAAATGTTGGAATGAAAAAAGAATTAAGAAATAAAATGAAATAAAATAATAGAAAATGAGAAGAGATGAAATTAAATGAAAACAAAACAAGGAAATGTAGAATGAAAGAAACACTAACAGGATGGGGAAAAACAAAAGAAAGCTTCAAAACAAAGAAAATATGGAGAAAAAGGAAAAAGATTTTTAAAAAGGAAAATGAAGGAAAGAAACAGAAAAATCAGGTTTCCTTCTTAGACCACTAGCAACCATCTCAGGCTGCCAGTGTTCAACAGTTAATCACCCTGCAGCCCACCCTTCTCAGGTAAGATACCTCAGTATAGAGAGGAAAATTAAAATATATATATAAAAATTTTAAAATAAAACTTAATAAAAAATAATCTAAGTCTAAGTTCCCTGTCATGAGCCTGCTTGTCCTGCAAATTTCTCCTTCCCCAAGGAGTCTGCTTGGTGCCTGACAACCTAATGGATAGCTGCTCTCAGGCTTCCTATCCTGGGTGGCAGGGCTTTGAGTCACTTGTCAGCCTACCCCCTCACTAATCCAGTTCCTCTTTTTGCTAAAGAGTGTGGGTCTGACAAACCACCTGATCAGCTTCCCCAACCACTGCTCCTATTGTTGCTTCAGCACTGGATGGCTGCTACTTTTTCTCATGAACCAGATGAGATCTTATCCACCTGCTATATCTCCCTTCTCTCCCTACTCTTTCCCTCTGATCTAGCTGTGTGCTGGTCCAAACAACTGATTGCCCTACAGCTCCTCTACTTCAAGTGCATGCTGGTACTGGAATGCACCACAGGTTACCCAGGGACTTTCCTCTTTTATAAATTCAATGACATGGCTGGAAAGATCAAGGGTATTAAGACACTTGTTGAAAACAAAGAAGAATTTGAAAGTTTACAAAGAAAAGTAACAGATACAGTGGAAATGAAAAATACAATGGAAGACCTTAAAAAATACTTTGAAGACATATAATAGCAAATTTGCATTGTTTGAGGAAAGAATAAGTGAGTTGGAGGACAGAGTATCTCAATTTGAAGAGACAAGAATAGAAAGAGGAAAGAATAGAAAAAATGGAAGAAGATCTAAAGGAATTGAATGAAAATGTGAAGCACACAAATTACACAGTATAGGTGTCTCATGAGGAGAAGAGAATGGAAAAGGTGTAGAAATTATTCAAGCAAATAATGAAAATTTCCTAACACTTATGAAAGACATAAATATCAATATCCAAGAAGGACAATTCACCCCAAACATAATAAATCTAAATAAACCTATTCTGACACCCATTATTCAGAATGTCAAATGCCAGACACGAGAAAATTCTGAAAGCCTCAAGAGAAAATTCATTACATACAAAGGATGATCAATAATGCTAAATACCAATTTCTAATCAGCAACCATGGAGGCAAGAAGGCAGTGGTATGACATATTAGAAACGTTCTGAAAGAGAAAAACTGCCAGCCAAGAATTTTTTATCTGACAAAGCTGTCCTTCAAAACTGAGGGCAAATTTAACATCTTCACAGATAAACAAAAACTGAAAGAATATGTCACCAAAAGACCACATTTAAAACAGTTGTTAAAGGGACTGCTGCAGTTTCAAAGGAAAAGAAAGGAGAGGCATGGAAAGGACTGTAGAAATGAAGAAACAAGGAAGGTTAAAAAAAGAAAGCTAAAAAGGCAGATAATAGTAAGATAGGTCAACAGAAAGTAAAAAGATATAATGGACCATGTAAGTCATGCCTTTACAATAATAATATTAAGTTGTAATGGATTGAACTATGCAATCAAAAGACACATATTGGCAGAATTATTTTAAAAATATATCAGTTATCTATATGCTGTCTACAAGAGACTCTCCTTACATGCAAGGACAGAATTAGACAGAAGGTAAAAGTTTGGAAAAAGATATTCCTTGCAAACAGTACTCAAGAAAGAGGTAGAGTAATGATAGGAATATTGGACAAAATAGACTTTAAATCCAAAACTGCTAGGAGAGGCAAAGAGGGACATTATATCTTAATAAAAGAAGCAATTTACCTAAGAAAAATAACAATCACAAATATGTATGCCCCTAACCAGCATGCCCCAAAATACATGAGACACACATTTGCAGAACTGAAGAAAGAAATGTCTCTACAATAATAGTTGGAGGCTTCAACTACATCAACTGAACAAAAGATCAGTAAGGAAACAGAGAACTTGAATAATATGATAAATGATCAAGACCTCAAAGACATATATAAAACATTGCATCCCCAAACAGCAGGATATATATTTTTCTCTGGTTCTCATGGATCTTTCTCAAGGTTAGAACATATGTTGGATCACAAAACAAATCTCAGTAAATATAACAAGATTGAAATTATATGA
>JAQZBX010092709.1:0-12241 GCA_029593785.1 Cabassous unicinctus
TTTATGCTTTATTAATATGTATAAATAAAGTTGATTTGTTTTAAAAAAATAAATGTATGAGCTTACCCTTGAAATCATGGAATTATAAAGGGACCTTAATAGATTTAATTATGCTGAAAAAGAACAAAACTAGAAGATATTCAATTCTATATTTCAAATATGATACAAATCTACATTTATTAAAATAGTGTGTTATTGGCATAAATGTAAACATCTAAAATAATAAAATAGAATTGATACTTCAGAAATAAGCATATATATATATATAATCAATTTATTTACAACATACATGGCATCAAAGTCTTCCACTCAGGAAAGAACAGTGTCTTCATCATGTGGTTTAACAACTGGATATGAACATGCAAAGCTTGAATTTCGATTCTTATCTTAAAATATTTATAAATAAGTCATTTAGAGATGTAAATGTATAATCAAAACTATACCACTCTTACAAGTAAAAATAGGGGTAATTCTTCATTACTTTTCATATGGCTATTGATGCTTAGATATGACATAAAAATCACTAGAAATAAAAATAAATTGTTTTTCACAAAAATTAAAAACTTCTTAATCAAAGAAAACCCTACCAAGAAAGGGAAAAGATAACCTACAAAAAGGGAAAAATGGTTTCTAATCATATATCTGAGATGCCCCTAATCAAGAATGTATATATATTTAAAAATCACTTACCCTTTTACATAAAGACAATCTAATTAAAACTGGGCAAAGTATTTGAATAGACATTTTTTCAAGGAATATATGCAATTGGATAACAAATACTGAAATAATACTCAAAATCTTTAGTTATTATGGCTATGGAAATCAACACCAAAATGTGACATCACTTCAAACCTGATGGTATGGTTATATTTTTAAAAAAATCTAAAATAACTGTGGGTGAGGATATGGCAAAATTGGAATCCTTGTACATAGCTGGTAGTTATGTACAATGGTACAACAACTTGGAAAATATTTATGCAGTTCTTCAATCAGATAGACACAGAATTTGCTGATGATATAGCAGATATCTTCCTTGATATATGTCCCCCAAAATTGAGGAAAGATATTCAAGTAATTGTGTAATAATATTCATATTAGCATTATTTACAATAACAGGTATAAACAAGCCAAATTTCTATCACCTAATAAATAATCAAAATATGTAATATCCATACATTGGAATTTTGTTCAGTCATAAAATGGAATTAAGTAATGGTATAAGCTATACCATGGAAAAGACTTGAAAACATGGTGTTTTCAAAACTTAGGCCAGATACAAAAGGTCACATTTTTAAAAGACTCCATTTATATGCAATATCCCAAAGAGGCAAATCAATAGAGACAGATGGATGATTAATGATTGGCAGGGATTGAGGGGAGTAAGGATTATGGAATAACTCCTTTTGTGTGTACGAGGTTTCCTTTGGAGTTGATAAAATTTTCTGAAATTAGATAAATCATAAGTTGCCTAAAAGTTACTTCCTGAGGCCCTCCTTCTTGCTTTAATGTGGCATCTAAGCTAAACACAGTATATAAAAATGCTACCTTTGCCCAACATGGAACATGTGGGGATGAGCGCTCATCCTGGGGATGAGTGTTCCTTGCACCAAGGGATTATTACCAAGCACCAACTAGCAATACACCTGGGAAAAGACCTTGACCAAAGGGGGAAATTGTAAATACAAATGAGATTTTATGGCTAAGAGATTTCAAAATAAGTAAGGAGGACAGAGGTTATATTTATGTGTTACAAGACCTCACTGCCACAGTAAATAGTAAATAATGCCTGAAATAGTGGGACTCCTGGGGACTCTAGAAACATCCAGACACTATAGGCAGGGCAGACAGCTCAGGAGTTTGGCACCTGGACAGAGGGCCTAACTTTGGAATTTATGCTCCCAATTGTGACAGAACTGGACTCATCTGTGGTTTCCTTACATATGGCTTTTCTGCCCCTTCTATTTTAAGCTATAGTTAATATTACACTTGATAGGTATATGTCCAAGACACTTAAATCTTTGGTCTGTCCACATGTCCATGGGCTCTGAATCTCAGCAGAGTTGCAAAACCTACTCTTCTGTTCTTTTGACTCACACAGGACAACTAACATTGTGATAGTGAAGGATAACACCCTTCCAAAGGAACAACGAGTCTGCAACTCCATGCAAGAGAGTTTCATCCATCTGTCCCAAGGGATCTAAGTCCCCTTTCAATTAGAGGCAGAGTGAGCATCAGAATTCCAAAATTCTCAACATTGTGAAATGAACAGTGGACTTACTATTATTCTACTATAAACTTATTGTTATTCTAGCAATGGAAGAAATTTTAACACTGATGTGGAGGCAGTGGCCACCAAAGGTTCTGTGGAGAGAGAGGGGGAGGAATAGGTGGAATATGGGGGCATTTTTGGGACATTGGAATTTTCCTGAATGATATTGCAATGACAGACATGGGCCATTATATATTTTGTCATAACATACAAAATTGTGCATGACAGACTGTAAACAATACTATAAACTATAATCCAAGTTTAGTGACAATGCTTCAATGTGTCCATAAATTGTAACAAATTTACCACACTAATGGACAATGTTGTTAATGTAGGATAGTGTGTTAGGGGGAGGGAGTAGAACATATGTGAATCCCCTATATTTTTATGTAACATTTATATAAAGTTTCTTTAAAAATTAAAAAAAAATTTGGGGGCTGGAAGCTGTACAATCTAACAAAATGGCAAAATCTCACCAAAGACATTCTGGAATTTCCATGTCCATATTGGGAACTGTCCAATTAGACAAAATCACTCATCACTCTAGAAAAGGAGCTCCAAAACTAAACAGCTAAATGGAATGCCTACTTTATTTAGTACTCAGAATTTACTAAGAAATGCAAGAAAGTTTCATTAAAGGACTCTTTGCAAAACACAAATGAGAAAGTGTAATGTCAGAGGAATTCTATGTTTTCTTTATTTCTATGTTTTTGTGTCTGACGAAGGCTAAATAAGATGTAATTGAAGCTATAAGCTCCCTGTATCTGTCTGTACATTTGATGTATGACATTTTCCTACTTCTGAATGCTATTACCAAAGTAACTTATGTAATTTCTTTAAAGAGCTCTCTTCAAGTTGGCTTAAGGATAAATAAGCACTTATATATAAATTAATACTCCTATACTTCCAGAAATTAAGGAAAACAAACTTCTAATATTTCCAGTGAAAACAAAGAATGCATAGAAGTAAATGTAAATTTCTTTAAAAATTTTTAAATTTCACAATATTCAGGTAAACCCTAGGCAAATAGGACTAATTGAATATTAACTAAATAAAAATAGCTATGTCTTTGGAATTATCAATACCATATAGAATATAAGCATAGAAGTTTATTCTAGATTGGTGTGTTCTTTCTAAATTTATGCAGTCTTCTAATAAAATAATTTAGCATTATATCTACTAGATCCTTAAGGTGATAAAAAAATGTAAACTGAGTTTTGAAGGATGTTGGTTTGAAGGCAGTTTACAACATCTTTTTGATAACAAATTTCAAAGGTATGTAGGATGTGTTTTGTTAAGGGAATAGAAAAGAGTTTTGTCTAAAAGCGAAATGATGGGTTTTTACAGAATGATAAAAAGGAATATGTAGGACAATCTGAATAGATATAGAAACTTGTAGAAGGTTTTCAGAAAAGGGATTTTATCTGTCATGGTCATGGGTGGTTAAGATTTGATAGGTTTATAAGATTTTTAAGAGTTTCCTTAGACAGAATCCTCATGCAAAACTAGTATTTGATTTTCTTTCCTTTATAATAACAAAGTATCCTTGGATTATCGGTCTACTCTTAATAAGAATTAATAAAAGGTTTTTCTAAAACATCTAAGGAACCTGCTTAAAGAGAAAGATATTTTATCTTATTAGAAAAATCTCCTGTGCTTTATATCCTTTATATAATTATCATTTAATTGCTTCAGAAAATGTCTCCTCACTTTTGAAATAAAGTATTTTTTACCACCGTGCTACTGCCTCTCTTTATTTTTAAAGTATTTCATTGTCACTGTCATTAAGTAAGAACTAAATATTGTTTCACAGTTTTTCATATTTCTATTTATCAAAATGTTAAAACCTAACAACATTTGACATTTTCCTTCCAAAAATTGAGCCATAAATAATATCTTCTTGATCTTAAACTCTCATTGGGATTTTCCAGAAGGTCCTTGTAAAATCACAAAGGATTTTTCTCTTTCCCCTTATAGAAAGAGCAGTGATAAACCAGTTAGTTTCATTTGATATGTTATCAGTTGCATAGGAAGTGTTATCAAATTAAAAATGATCTTTTAACTTTCCATTGCCTAAATTATAGGATAAAATATTATTAATATAAACATTTCAGAAATTATATAAAGTTCTTTGAAACTGGTCAATATCCTCAATGTCCATGATTTATCCAATTACTGGTAAGTCTGATATTAGACAGTAGTATTATTGGTCATAATTTCAGTGCTTCTTAATATTTTGTGACCTCTCATCTGATTGTTCACTTTTGTAAAACAGCAATAAGTTAACCATGGATATTTTAAGTTTTCTGTCATATACTGATAGTTTTTATTCTGATGCTTCCCTGAAAACATTTTTAATCAGCTACAGGCCAGTGCACTTTATCTTCAACATAAGGGCTATCTCAGAGACCTATGGGAAGGGTTATGTCAAGCTCTCTGAGGCACCAGCTTCTAATGACATTCCTTAAATAACTTTGAGAGCATACCACTCTTCTGAGTAAGGATCTCTAGAAATTTAATGAAAAATCTGATAGGATCTTGAGATTGATCACAGAAGATCTACTGAAACACAGATAATTACTTAGGGCTAAATGAACTGATAAAGAATGACCATAGTTTTCTTTGGATTATTGCTAATATTTTATTGTTCTATTTTCTAGATTCAAGGGATCCCTTACTGAATTAAGCTATGTATAATTCACAAAACATTCATCTTCATCTCCTTTCCTGACCCATTCAGAATTTGACTTTTACTGAATATTCTTAATTTTACGGTATTATAATTATTTTCATAGACTCAATCAGGATCTATTCTATTTATTAACAGGAAATAATTGGAGGAAATGGTTATATAACCAAGTCTTAGGGTTGTTAATTCAAGAACACAGAGGAAACTCCAAATCTATTGCATATTACAGCCTCCACCTTGATACACCTGTCTGTTCTTACACAAATTGTGTTAAAGATTCAGCAGAAACTGTCTAATTAATTATAGTCTCAGGGAACTTAACTCTGAGCAGGCCTAACAGTTTTCCTTCAGAAAACTGACTTCTTATGTGATCCTTCTACTTCATTTTTAACTTTCACCTGAAATGCTGAAATATTATTGACCCCGCTACTCTACTACCTTTATCCAATGAGGGGCTACTCCATGACTATGAACTGGTAACTTCAAAATTAATGACTCCATACATGTTCTTATGATCAACCCAGATGTCATCCTATTTGTTAATGCTTCTTATGCTAGAATTGTTAATTGTACATTCCAAACAGGCTATATCACAAATTTATTGAATATGGTAGCCATTTACAATTTAATTCCACCAAAAGGATGAACTCTGTGCTCTTACCCAATCCTGCTTTCTATCAGAAGGATTTTCTGTTAGCATCTATAGCAGGTTTTTTTTTATCCATTGACCCTTTTGCCAGTCAAGTGAAAACCACAGGCCACTTCTCAGAAGGCAGCAGCAGCTAGTTTTATGACAATCAACATCAGAATGTCTTTAAATTAAAATTTTCAATTCAAGCTCACAGACCCCTGAAATCTTTCCCCTGGTTAAGAAACCCTAATCTATAGTGCTTTCAACATGCTATGGAATCAAAGAGGTTCCCCACTTCTTCTGGTATGCCAGTTGAAAATTTTAGACCAGTAAATTTTCTCCTTTCTAACAATTTCCTCCCATTACTGTTGCCATCATTAAGATACAGACTTACACAAGGAGAACTGAGCCTGAGTATTTTTAAAAATGCACTTGCATATTTTCATGCAAAAACAGCCACTAGTAAAACAGCTGTAATTATAAAGCTAAATTAATACTGTCTAAATTAACTGAAGAACCTAGCCTTTCCTGGCCCAAAATTTCACCTTTGACCCTCTGTTAATTCATAGCATTCTTTCAGAAAACTCAAATTCTCCTGATATGAAATTTTTCCTAGCAGACCTATCTCAGAATAAATTGAGAACAGATCACTTATTGTCATACTATGACATGACCCAATTTGCAAATCTTTAATGCATTATGCCAAAGATTATCTTCAACAAGTAAAGGACACCTTTCCTGTCCCACATAACTCCATTAATCATAATCTGTCACCAGGGTAATGGGTCAACTGGAAATGACAGCCCTAGACCCTCATTAAAAGGAACCCTGCCAAGTATTCCTAACTTCTGATAATGCAACTTAATTACAGGGTGTTGAGCCATGGGTCCATAATACTCCATCAAAAAAAAAAAAATTCCATCAGACTCCTGGACTAATTATGGAGACTTTAAAATCAAATAAGCTAGGAAGGGAAGTAGAAAATGTCACAAAGTAGACTATTTATTCACAAGGTGACAGATCAAGTCCTAACAAAAACAAGTCCACATATAACCTCTACCTTACTAATACTTACAATCTTTATATTTCCCTATACATTGTCCTTGTACTGGCCTGAAAAGACAATGCCATTGTCTGCTTCCAAGGACATTTCAAAGGAAAGTAACCTTACAAACTGTTGGAATTGTCACCATAAACACTGATCTATGCACATTGAAAGGGACCACATAGTTCTACCCAAAACAAAGTTCTTTATCACAAATGCTTCAGTCTCTTAGGATCAGACAGCACAATTTTTTTCATATCAAATATGAATATTAGACCGAAGGTCTTCTTTACTCTGCTTTATGCTTTCTTGGATCTGTAACCTTGTGTAACCGTTGGGGAATTTGATGTAATTATGAATTCCAAAAATATAATTGGATCATGCCTGTAATCTGATCTGTTAATCTGGGCATGATTGAATTATGATTAGGGCGTTGACTGGGCCATGTCAGTCAGTAGGGCGTTGAGCCCCACTCCTTGGTGGGTGGGGAATCAAATATAAAAGGCAAGGCAAAGAACAGGTTTAGAAGCAGTCTTTGAGAAGCAGCTTTGATGTTGGAAAGAAGGCCCCAGGAGAAGAGAAGCAAACTGTTTGCCTGATCGCCTACAGCTGACCTTGTGGAGGAAACAGGAGCTAAGCCCGGAGAGAAACGCAGCCCCGGGAAGAGAGGAACCCCAGAAGCCTGAACCCTGGCAAACGCCGGCAGCTGTCTTGCTCTAACACGTGGCAATGGACTGTGGTGAGAGAAGAAACATAAGGCTTTATGGCCTGGTATCTGTGGGCTTCTACCTCAAATAAATACCCTTTGTAAAGACCAACCCATTTTTGGTATTTCACATTAGCACTCCTTTGGCTGACTAATACACCTTGTAACCAAAAATTAAGAATTAACAAAAGTTTATGATTACTGAATCATTATATAGATGCTTTTTTCCTTATTTTATAAGTATATTATAGCATAGCCCAAAGCTAATACCTGAAATTACTGAAACTGCCTAGGTCAACCTCATCCTTCTTTATGGTTGCTGCAAACAAGACTCACCCTTGTGTATACTTACTATTGTGATGGTTATTCCAGTCTGACTACCTTTTTTTAATGGTCATTTCAAAATGAGTCTCACCCTTGTATATACTTATTATTGTGGTGTTTACTCTAGACTAAACCTATATTTTATTAGGATTATTTGAAAACTAGCTTGTATATATTTACTATTTTGATTTTAGCCATTCTACCTTCCTCTGTTTGAATCCATAAAATCCTTAAACTCCTCACAATCAAGGAGGCAGATTTTTCAGCCATTGCTGGACCAATGACCTCTTTGCTATCCTAGCAAATACACTTTCTCACTTGGAACCACAGTATCTCAGGAATCAGTTTTTAAAATATATTGGAAGGAAAGAACCTGCTTTTGCTGAATATCAACTACACTATAAATACAACTGTTTGAGAAACTTATAAAGATATCATAGAAGAGTTTGGAAAACTTACTATGATAGTCCAAATGCATCCACAAACTATAAGTTATCTTAACAATGCATGCCCACTCTCAGGTTCAAGATATTGGATCTGCAAAAGATTACAGCACAATTAAATTTTGGTCAGTGCTTCACTTGAACTCTCAATAACACAGACCCTTGGATGCTAAGGATGAATGATAGCATTCCTAGTAATGAATTTATAAACAACATCACCTTGACTGTAGTTATATCATTCTAAAAGGCAATATTTTTATTGTAGAAAATTTATCAAATATTTGTCTGGGCAGTAAATTACATTAATAGCTGATAAATGTCTGGGCAATGTGCACTTTGCCTCCTCCCAGTCCCTTAGGAATTTATAATAAATCTGAAACTTCTCACTGGAATACTCCCCTCAATCTACAGTCACAGGTAAAACAGGATTTACCCAGGGAGTTAATGATTCTGTGTTTGCCTCTTTTGGCAGATCACTGCCACCTTGGCTTGGGGTTAACACATATGAAAACAGGATTAGATATTTATCAATCACAATAAGAGAAATTACTGAATCTACTGTAAGAGCTGTAGCTGCACAAATCATTTGACTTAGTTAAACTTGTTTTAGACAATAGCATTGCCAAACTTGTCACTTATTTGCTGAAACAAGGAAGGATTTTTGCCATTGCCAACATCACCTGTTGTACCTGGGTGCACACTTCTGGGGAAGTTAAGACACAATTGCATGAAATAATTAAATAGACCACATGGTTTAAACAGGTAAGGCCATCCTCAAGGCCCTGATTTGAGCATGTTGACTTCATTTGGGTCACATCATGGGTCCTGGTCTTGGGTGTATAATATGATGTAGGAGGTTGGGTCTTTTATCACTCTAGTACTCATTATAGTCTCCCTGGTATACTCTTTTCTCTCAAGGGTTTTGCATGTTGTGTCCCCAACCACTTGTGATTTCTTTATGTCTGGTATCATTTGCCCAGCAAATGATTTCTTTATATCTGGGATGACATCAAAATGATGATTGTAGAAAAACTGGCATCATGACCTTCTATGAACCCAATATGAAAATAACCTGCAAGTACTACTCCAAGACCTTAGGCAGTAACTGAAAATGGGCTCAACACCTTACATTTTGATCACAACTCTCAATGGCTGAGAGCCAGGTCAAAGTGGGGGAAATTGTTAAATTAAGTAGGGCATAGATGGAATCCTTAATGCTAAGCCCTACATCAGCAAACTGAAGCTTAACTTAGTTTCTAGCTCTTATAAGTGCTCCTTTCCCCAGAACTCTTTAAACATAACAAACTGCCATAATATGCCAGGTTATTTCCTCTCCTTCTCCAGGAATCTTGATCTATTTGGTTTGTTTTTGTGCAGATATTTTTCCCCAGCTCTTATGATTTTTTTAAATTCTCTTCCTCACTCAGTGCCCCATTTTCCTTACTCTTTTCATTTCTTGGAGTCTCCAGTCCAACAGCAGTTCAGTTCAACCCTCACCCTCCATTTTTCTCTGTATGGCTTTTCTGCCAAAAATTTCTTCCCTTCTAGGTTATCTGCCTCTGAGAGTCAAACAGGATCATTCCGGAAAGGTGAGACCCCCAGAAAAGTCCATTCTGCATTTAATGAATTCCACCAACAGTAACTGGATTGAGTGAGTACACCACGAGGCCATAGACATTCTGCTGCGATTTTACTCCGACCCCCCTAAAATGTGAGCCCTTTTCTTTTCAGCATTCCTCAGCAGCTTGTTTTCAGCACTGGGTCTCTGTGAGCTTCTGTCTCCATACCTGGATATGCATGGAGTTCTAAATCACTACTGTGAGTTCCTTTAAAATCTGTTTCCCCGGTGAGAGGCATCTAAGCTGCTTGCTGCCTCTGGAGAACTCCCAAACTTTGCACGGGACCCATTGAGACGGAAGGGAAGAGGATCGGTAGGTACTGGAAGGAAGTTTCCTACCTGATATTTTTCTCTTTCTTCAATTCAGCATTTATGGAGTCCTCTCACATTATCCAGTGTTATCAGTGGAGGATTTTTCAGGGTACGGCTTCCGGCGCTGTGATGATGACGTCACCCTCCACCATTGAATTTTTTTAAAGAGGTACGGGAGTGTGAACCCAGGACCTCATTCATGGGAAGCAGGAGATCAACCACTTGAGCTACATCCACTCCCTCATTGATTTTTTTTCCTAACTTTATCTCAATTGCAAAAAATAAAGTAATAGACAAAAGGCAGTATAAAAATTTACGGAAGCATTAATCTAAAAAATTCTGTCCCGTCACACTTATCTTATTTAATCCTAAAAACAAACCCAATTGTTTTTCCCGTGTTAAGAAAGATACATAAATGCCCCTTCTCCCTCTGACTCCTGCCGTGTGTGCAGGGCGGGCGGGCGAGGAGGCGGGACATGTAGGCGCTGCCACCAGCACGGCTGCCACTCCTGTTCCAGCCTTCGCCGCTGCCCTCGCTTCTTGGGCTAAACCCTCCTGCAGCCCCCGCGGCGCCAGGTGCCTTCATTCTGCCTGGCCCCGGCCTCAGTCCACCGCCCCCTTAGCTGTCCCGGGCTTCTCCTCCTGCCACGGAGATGGCGACACCCTCCTGCCAGGAGAAGGCTCAGAAGCTGAATGAACAGCACCAGCTCATTCTGTCCAAGCTGCTGAGGGAGGAAGACAACAAGTACTGTGTGACTGTGAGACCAAAGGTATCGCTGATGTCGCTGCCCTCGGTTGGGGCCTCCTCCAGCCAATGACCGTCCCGCTCCTCACGGCCCAAGTGGATGCAGTGGGCTGTGTCCCACCAGCCCGGCCTTGATGGTGGACAGTGGGCTCCTCAGATGGACCCTTACTTCCGCAGGAAGCGGCAGGGAAGTCAGGTCTGTGGGCGCCGTCACTGGTTCCAGCCTCTCTTCCTCCCTGGCTAAGGGGCAGAGCCGATTCATGCATCTTGATGCTTGGACTTTCTCTAAGCTTGGACTCTCACTGGGCCATGGCCCAAACCGCTGGACGTGGAACACGGCCGCGGCAGGGCTTAGGGTTAAATGGTTGCTCTCTTCCCATCTCTGCTCACTGGTAGCCCTGCGGGTGGGGCCGCCCTTAGATCAAGTACCCAGGCTTGGCCCTGCCCTGTAACCCTGTCCTTCCTCAGTGCTCAGATGCTTGGTTTTCCATGGGGAGCCTTACCGCCTGCCCACCTGTCACCTTCCAGAAAGAGGATGGTAGTCCTTTTTGGTTGGTTTGAGTGTTATTGAATAATTGGTGAGGGGTCAACGTTATTAGCAGTAGTAGTAGTGCTATTCTTTTTATGTTTGAATATTAGCCAAAACGAAAAGAAATTCCATTACTTGAGTATCTTGGACAGTGAGCATATGTTACTGAAGATTTTAATAATTAGATATTTTCTGACCACATAGATGGAAGATGAATATGTAGATATTGGGTTGTGTGCTTAATAATTGTTGAAGGTTCATTTATAGGTCCAGAGATGGAAAAGACCAAATTTTAGTTTGTTCTGCCAAAGCCTTTAAAATAAACTGTCTTTAGCCCTTAAAAAAAGAAAGATACCTAAATGATTAGAGATTGGTTAAATGTCATGACAAGTGTCTCCTTCTTAATGAAGAAAGTGAAGAAAAAATGTTTAATCATATTCATATTTAATAAATCTAAACCCATATTTTTTTACCTTTAGAATTGATATAGTACCTTCTTTACCATTTCTACAAAAATATTACAATATTACTGGTAACTATAGTCTATAAATTATATTACTTATATTTTTCCTATATATCACCAAGTTTTTAGCATCTTGTAGTTGAAGAACATTCTTGTATTTATAGCAGTAACCACCATCCTCATCTACCACCAAAAGCACTATGTTACACAATCCCAGATTATCCTTAGGCTGTCTTTCAATTAACATTAACTTCCCTAGACTACATCTTTCAACTAACATCCCAGGTTATAAATAAGCAGTGTGTGTAATAGTCATTATAATGTGCTAATATCAACTCTATCCATTACAACATATTTATAATTGACCTTGTTAAATATTCTACATACATTCAGTATCATCTCCCCATTCTTAATCATCATTCTGTCTCCTATTAACCTATACTTTATAGTGTTATTCCATAAGCTTA
>JAQZBX010092710.1:0-12245 GCA_029593785.1 Cabassous unicinctus
TTGGTGGCAAAGCCCCAGGATGTGTATATCCATTATGGGTGATGTTCCACACTGATGAAGGATGTTGGTGTGGGATGTTATGGGAGGTGTGGGAGGCGGGGAACATGGGAATCCTTGTAATTTCTGAGTAATAATTAGGTAATCTAAGCACCTTTAAAATATATATATATATAAAAAATAACATTTATGTAAGAAAATAAAATAAAAAAAATAAAAACAATGGCAATTCGAGCAAAAAAAAAAGAGAAGACACAGCAACACAAGCGGCAAGGGGGGCATAAAAAAAAAAAAAAAATCAATCCAAAGGGCTAGGAAACCCAACTAAATGAACATTAAATTTAGAGAAAAAGCCATCCTAAGACAATGTTGGCTCTCATGGGAACTAGTCTGGAATAGCTGTTGGTGAAACAGATACATCAGGCTTCTGTTATAATGTTACTGGAAAACTTACCTGAAAGCTCCTTCCTCAAGCCTGAATATTTGTATTTCTTATTAGATACAAACACGAGAAGGGGACAGGGGAGGAAGAGAGTCCCCTAATATATTTAGTATAAAAATATTCCTTCCTAAGTAACTAGCAACTTGGAATTGTGACAGAAGGGGGAAATCCCAGTGTGTGGACTGCTTACACCTTTGAGAGGAGAATCTTGATTTTATCTGTTCATTGGAGGCAACTCAAATTTGGGTAATAACATGACAGTTTTGAGATTCATATTTTATTTACAGGTAAATGAAAAACGCCCCCTTATAAAGTCTAATTTGGGATAAGGAGAGCAATATAAAGAAGTAGTTGCTGGCTCCATAGTGACATGAGAAAGGAGCCCATGTTACTGTTTCTTTAAACAATGATTTGTTGTTATTATTTTTTTAAAAAAGCAGCCACATGATTTCTTCATGTTGCATATGTGAAAGAAAAATAAAAATGACTTTTCAACACTCTACAGTCTCTGGTCAAATATGTGAGGTTACTAGGATATCACTTTCATTTCAGTGGCAGCCTTTGCTTCCCAAGAGCTATAGCCCTCTGCAAAAGACTTAATACTCATCCAGAGTATCTGCTCGAGGAATGGAGAGACCTCGATCCTTAAGAGCCTGAACTTTCAGCTTCTCTGCTTCCAGCTTGGTCTGCTGTTCCACCCTCTGTTCTTCGAGGATTTCTTCAATAGATACTTGCTGGAGAGGTGTGTCACTCTCTTTTTCCAAGTCCTACAAAACAAGCAGATTTGAAAAACTTCAAAGACTATGAATAGAAAACATTACAGACCTAAAGGCAAATGGATTCCTATGTCAGGTTTGGGTAATTTTTCCTAATTGTAATAGGGCTGAAATACCCTTTTCCTAGGGACAGAGAAGCTTTTTAAAGAAGTGACTGGCAACACTATTACAGAATACATACTTTCTATAAATGTGATAGTAGGGCTCAGTATCAATATGTATAATAAAGCTTTAGGTTACCCAAAATCTTACATTAGTCAAGGACTAGCTTTATTAGTAAAGGTTGACTTTTCTTAAACAAAAAATTAGGGCTGCTTATAAGCAGCTATCTCCTCAACCCCAGAGAACCTAAGAGAGAGGTTACTGAGACCAAGAGGACTTTAGATAAGTTTTTGTAGTTTTACATGACCAAAGTCAGCTTAATTTCTGGAGGTTGTTGCTCAGTAAGAAGGTAGGAAGCCCTGATTCAAAAGAAAAAAGAAAAAAATAAAGAAAAGAAAAGCTATAAATGGCCCCTTTGTTGCATTCATTGGAAATGTTCCTTTTTTGGGGGGGGGGAGGGGATTGAACCCGGGACTCTGTACCTGGGAAGCAAGCCATGAACCACAGAGGTACACCTGTTCCCCGAAGTCTTTCTGTTTCAACACAAGACTGTTTGCTCTTCTATGGCAACAAGGCTTCTAGAGAAAACCTCAGGAGACCACCTAGGTTACTAAACCCATTTTCTACAGAGAAACCCATATTTCTCCACTATTTTAATGTTTTGCTTAATTAAAAATTTTTTTTTTCTTATTTAAAAAATACGAGCTCACTGTAGGACATTTTAAAAACACATAAGCAAAAAATATTGAAAAATTATCCATAATTCCAATACGGAGGAATAATATTTTGGAGAATATCCTTCTAATTTTTCTCAGTATACAATGACTTAAGACTTTTATTTGTGAACACTTCACAAACATGTCATAATCAATTTCATAATGCAAAAGAACACTGCTTTAAAAGTTTATTTCATTATCCCCAGATTCAGTTTATTCTTAAAATACATGTACCTTTTCCGTGTTTTTGTGACATGGAATGCCTATACAGAAAGGATAGTCTTGTTTCTCATCATCCACTATGCTTTCAATTATAAAATTTGGGCAAGGCATAGAGAATATACAAACTCTCCAGATGTTCCAGCCTCACATCTGGATACTAATCTCCACATGCTGCCAAGGTCTTAGAACCCATAAGGCAGAGGTATATCAGATGTAGGATTCTACCCAAATTAGATGTAGCCACCCAAATTACACCAGCAAGCCCATCCCCGGATCAAAAATCAGGAGCACCAGCAAGACACATATTATCGAGTGATAACCCATGGGTAGCAGCTGAAGGGAAGATAATGTTCTTGACTTGGTGTACTGCCTCTTGGGTTTTTCAGTGTTTTAGTCGTTGAGCCATTCATATGATTATGATGCTGCTGCATCCCAACAATCAGTCTTATTACTTAATGCTATGTACATCACCATCCGAGGCAGAATCCAGGGCCATCTGAAGCAATGTACTTGTTTATAGATTCTAAATGGTTTCCTGGGTATGAGTTTCCCTGGGGTTGCTACATAATTTCTTCAAACTGACTGTTGATTCATATGACTATGTAAGCATTCCTAAACTATGTTTCTCTAGTAATACTGCTATAAAATTTCTGCAGTATCTAAACTATAACATAAAAAATGAGTACTTTTTCCCACAAAAGGGATCCCAAGAAATGATGATTTTTCAAGTATAAACAAGTCCCATTTCTTTCTCCACACATATACTACATCTACATAGGGGCATATTTGTACCAGTGTAACTGGCACAGAAAACATGTCTGTGTGTTTGCTATAAACTGAAGCAGAGTTTTAAAGATGAAAAAATAAATAAATAAAATTTTTTTTTTAAAGGAGGTACCGGGGATTGAACCCAGGACCTTGTACATGGGAAGCAGGCACTCAACCACATGAGCTATATCCGCTCCCCTAAATATTTTAACATAAAATCATTTCTCCAAAGTAATACATTTCCTCTTTGGTTATTTAAAAAAAAAAACAAAAAAAAAACAACTTAATCATTCATGATCTCATCATCCAAAGATGGGTTACCTCCTACTAATATACTAGCACACTACTTTACAGTTGTTTACTCCACTTGCCCAGCACACGAGATTACTTTATTTTAACCTTTACATAATACAAGGAGATGACAATTTCTGATACTTAAACATGTAAGAAATGATAAACTGAACCAAAAGGTATTTCAAAATATTTGAAAAAGAAAAGGTATTCCATACATTTCACAGCAGCACTTAATAGCATTGAGTAGCCATTTCTAGCTGACTGTTTCTAACAGAAGGTCTCTGAATCAATATCCTGGCAGAAATATTTCCTTACTTTCTCAAATGGCTTATTGTTGTAAGTAGATACATACCAAACCACTTCACTCAAAAGACTTCTGTAAACTTGGTTTAAAATGTGGCTAGTAACTGGGAAACTCTATTGAAAACTTTCAAACAAAATAGAAAAGAAAAAAAAAATTGACCAAACACCAAAGTTTTTGGTAAGGAACAGGAAAATGTTCTGGCTCAGCCCTTCATTACAATGGCCTTGAAGGAATTTTTATTTTCCTGGCAAACCTAATATTCAGAAGCAGTAGGGTCAAGTCAAAAGTTTTAAATAAGGTCCATTGTTTTGTAGTAAATGTTTCAAGTAGAATATATCAAGTTTTATCTTCTTTTACAAAAAATGAATACATCTGTTTTACATATATAAAATAGTTTTCTAATAGTTTTGGATGCCTGTAGATGTATGTATGTTTATGTGTATGTGCACAGAGACATACAGCAGTAACACTTTGGATGACTTGATTTAACCCCTTACCTGCAAACTGTCTTCCTGGAACAGATAGAAACAAACACAAGTAACTCTTTCCTTGGCTGTGAGCTAAGGATCCAAGAGAAGCTGAGCTCCAGTCTCAGGATGGTTAACAGAAAGGCTTTTCCTATTGTATATGCAATGTGTCCTTCTCCACCACTGCTGGTTAACAATGTCATGAACAACTATTTGTGACCTATTGTTTAAATGACTGCAAAATATTCCAACATACATAAATCGTAATTCAAACTTTATTGAAGTATTTTCTTGTTAGGAATCATGTTTTTTCAATTTTTTGCTATCTACAATAGTAGAACTAATACAGTAAAGAACACATTTGTGTTGGATTGTTCTTTTTATGAGATCAGGTAAAACCAACAATGCTTCTTTCTGCCAATGAGATCGAAGTCTTTAAAATGCCAAAAAGCACTGAAACAAAGTTTTACTAACTTTGTTTCTCTGAAGCTGGGTGAAATATGGAAAGCATTTCTCCTTCCTGAAGACAAAAAGAAACCTAACTAGCGTGGATAGTAAGAGCTGTAGCATGAAGCTGTAATCAAGTTGAAAAAAAAAAAAAAGCCATAGCAGCTTAGCAGTTTTCACTTACTATTTCTCCTAGTAGGACCACATTTTCTCCTCTGACCACAAAAATCCCTCGAGGAATATCACCGTATTTTTTGCCCACATGAATACGCTCCACAGTCTGATGTAGCACTAAGTTAGCTATAGTGCATAAGGAAGAAACAAAGATATTTAGTTCAAATTATTAGGTCTGTAACTCACTCATAGGTATTAGCTAAACGTAATCTTATTTCCAAATTTTCTAATTCTGGGAAAAGCTAATGGAATTATGTTGTACTAATACATGAATGATGGTAGGAATAAGTCAAGAAAATTAAATTCCTTTATTAATTGCTAATACTAACATGGCTGTAAGAAAATATAGATGAGTAGGGACCTTGGGAAACTCTAAAGTCTAAACAGCAGCAGAGATTAAAACTTTTGCTTTTGCCAGCCCACAAGTATACCTGGGACCCATAATCTGTTAATTTCTCCCATTTCTCTTCTCTCATTTTAATAAACTACTGGCCTAACTGAAAACAAAACAAAACAAAAAAAAAACTTTTGCTTCTGAAAGGAAACAGTTTTTTCTTTGTTGTGTGGGTATGTGTATGTGATGATTTACCAAAGACATTGTTCCAGGACTTAATAGGATTCATTTAGCCCAGTGCAGGTATTCATGGATTATGAGAAAAACCTATTTTCTCACCTTGTCAGATAACCATACCTGGTAATCTGCAAGTAACATCAATATTTATTCCCTTAAAGTACCCTGTGAACTGAAGGAAGTTCCTTGAACAGAAGGAAACACAGATCTCTTACTTTACAAAAATGAAGGACAAAAAAATGAAGACCAAGACTTCTAAGCCTGCTGTAACCCTATCTATGACCTCTTGGGCTTAATGTTGAGATCCCAAAAAGCTTCAGGAAATGCTTTCTACCCAATTTTCATTGGACAGGGAGTGATCACCTTCAGTGCAGAAATTGCTTAGAAGAGTAGTCGCACCCAAGTCAACGTATAAATGAGCAGCTTTCCCCCCCCAATGGACTGAGTTTATTTCTATCATTTGGCTCCCTCTAATGGGGGAAATAAAAAATATTCCAAACACTTTAGTTGTATTTTCACATGAAAAAAATTTTTTAGAAATAAAAGCTTGTAAATATAAAAACTTTTTGAACCACTTAATCATAATTTAGAAAAGAAAATATACTCATTCAAAACACTGTTTCATTATGCCAGACACATTTGAAAAACAGTTGCAGATAAATAAATTTCAATATGAAATAACACAAAAAATGCAATGGGTGGGTGTTATTACCCAGAATATAAGAGAAGGGGAAGTCCATACTTAATACATACCAAATTGATCAATGCTTCTTAAAAAGCCTATAAGTGTTCTTCCATCTCGAAGCAGGACCAAGTGCTTTTCTGGGAAATGAAGAGAGAAGGATCTTTCAAATGAGAAATGTTAGCGCCAGGGAGTTGACATGCTAACAAAAAAGTTAATAGGAGTTTAAGCTGTACCACTTCCTCTTCCATATGCATTTATGGTGGATTTAATTTGAAAAAATGGAGGGAGGACCAAGACAGCCTGGGATTTAGATTAGAAGATGGGTGGTGTAAAGAATCAGAGTAATATAAGAGCGTGGCAGAACAGGAAAAGGACTGGGTTAGGAGACAGGAAACCTGACTGACTGGCTCTAGATTCTGATGTTTGACACTTAAACCCTCTCAGTGTCATATCAGTTTTCTGTATCTGCAAACTCAGAAATTTAGTCTAGATGATCTTTATGATCTTAATTTTAGAATTATTTTCTCAACTTATCTCACACTTTGAAACCAGGGAAAGCTTAAAAAAAAAAAAAAAAAAGCCTTAGTCATTTGAAATAACAACTCAGAATAGGCTGGAGCAGAAACTCAATATTTATTGAGAACTAGGAGCTGTTCTGGGCTCTAGATATACAGTAGAGAATAAGACTTCAGAAAGTCACTGACCTTATGAGCTTATATTCCTGGTGAAGGAAGAAAAACAAGAAAATTAGCTGTTGTGATTAGTACAATGAAATAATAAGATAACAGAAAAATATGAGGGAAGAGGGGAAGGGGCAGCAGAAGGGGTAGCACAGGAAAATCTCTCTTGAAGAGGTAACATTGAGCTAAAACCTGAAAGATGAGAATAAGCCAATCAGTAGAAAAACCAGTGAAATTTCATTCATTCATTTCTTTAATACCATGCATAACATACTTTTTAAACAGAGTAACCAGTGATTCTGCCCTGAAGGAATATATAGTCTTCCTTGGGCTACAGTTAAGTACCAAAAGAAAGCAACTGTTAATTATATGAGACTTTAGAGAGAGAGAAACTACATCCAGCTGGAGGAGGTATCCAAGTTGGACCTTGAAAGGTAGATAGTTTTTGGCCATGGAAAGTGTGACAGGGAAGGGGAGGGGAGATAAATTTGTATATTAGACAGGAGGAAAGAAGAAAAGGCTATGTGTTCATAAGTTTGAAAGTTGGAGATATGAAGGGAAACAGGAGATGAAGTCAGAAAGGTATTATGTCAAGCAGAGCTGCACTTTCTAACAAAGAGTAGAAGATGCCTGACTTACCTAACCAACATCCTACCAAAATACCAGTGATAATAGAAAGATACAAGGGTGAGAAGCAGCTTCCTGTGCTGGATGAAATCAAATTCCTTGTACCAGATGATGTCAACATGAGTGAACTAATCAAAATAATTAGAAGGGGTTTGCAGCTGAGTGCTAATCAAGGCTTCTTCTTGCTGGTGAACCGACACAGCCTGGTGAGGTTTTCACGCCCGTTTCTGAAGTGTATGACAGCGAGAAGGATGAAGATGGGTTCCTGTACATAGTGTATGCCTCTCAGGAGACATTTGGAATGAAGTTGATGGTGTGAGGCTGGCAGATGCATCTTTGCTAGAATTTTCAAAGCCCTTACACCAAGGCAAAAAAAAAAAAAACCCACAAAAAAAGATGTTACAACTCAGCTTGATAGGTCATCTAATCACAGGTCATCAAAGAGTAGTGTTCCCACCTAGGAGTTTTAGGAGTTGTTTTAGTATTTCAAGCAGAAAAAATGAGCTCCAAATGAGTACATTCAGCTTTGGAAAACTGTATTACTCAACCTAGTAATTATCAACATCTTGATTTCAAATTTTAGAAGTTTTAAAATAAAACTTTGCATTTTAAATTGCCAATAGAAAAAAAAAAAGGTATTATGGTTAGGCTGGGTTTGGACTTGACTTCATAGGGAACAAGAAAACAGTGAAGACTGATCTGGCAGAAAAGGGAGAGCAGTTAGGAGGAGATTCCCAGAGTCTGAGACATGAAAAAGGGATCTGAACCAAGGTAGAGCTGGAAGGGAGAGGGTTGAAACTGTGTAGGTATAATTGATGGGATCTATCAACTAATTGAGTTTGTATATGGGGGGATGTGTGAGAGGGTGGGGGTGCTGAAGAGGTGAGTTAAAGAAGATATACAAGTTTTGAGTCATTTCAGAGAGGACCATTTACCAAAATTTGGGAATAAAGCATACTCAGGAAGGAAGGTTATTACTTGTTTGTGATTCTGAAAGGCAGTTGGAAATGTAGGAGTGAAATGCCAAAGGTCAGAATTAGAGCAATTTTGGACAAATCCACAAAGAGGTGATTTAATTATTCAAGGCCATGAGATTTCCTAGAGACTAAAAGGAAAGAAGCAGGCCAAAGATGGAACCCAAGAGACCACCTATTTTAGGGCATAATAAAATCAGCAAGTGCAAGTGTCAGAGAAGTCAAGAGAGTAGAATTAAGAATGTAGAGGGGAGAGAAGAATTTAGAAGAGTACATTAGAGCTGTTGATTGGTGATTTTTTAAGAATGCATGTTGAGTAGTGTGGTGATGACAAAAAAACAGATTGCAGGCCTAACAGGTGGTTTACTGCAGGTGGTCAGGATGTAGAATCAAAATGGAGATGATTTAAGAGGTGTAGGGGGTGAAGATATGACAAATGGATGGGGTTTCATGGGGAAAAATTTGAGGATGGGCAGACAAGTACATACATAAAGGGAGGGATGGGGGGATAGAAAATATAAAGGATATTAATGGAACAAGGATCTTGAAGCAGTGGGAGGAGAAAGTAATAACAGACACAAACAGAAAAGAAGGAATACTTCCTACTCAAATGAGAGGCTTGGTGAAGATACAGAAGACAGGAGAGGAAAAAAATGTGTGTAGGGGTGCTGCATATCAAATGGCTTCACACTTCTCAATAAAGGAGGGAGTCTGGAATCTATAAAGGAGGAGGAGCTTTAAGTTTGAGAACAAAAATGATTTTTAGTAAAATGGTGGGATATGTTAGGAGCCTTTAATAATTCAGATATATAAAAAGAAGGCAAAATGGCATCCTCATAACTAAAATAAAACATTTCATTACACATTCAGATAGGCTTGTACAGTGGTTGTTCATATATGATTTGGTTCAATTTACACATTTCTCTTCAATAGCAAAATAATTTGGATTTTTAAAGACAGGATCTCAGAAAACCATAAAAGAGAATTTAATTTGCATACTCTCTGCTACTGACATTGTAACTAGTAGAGATCATTGAAACTTGTTTAGAACTGTGTAAAGCATTTTGCAAGCACTTTCATAAGTTAATGAGACAAATCACACGATTAAGATATTTTGCTTGAGATAATGCATAGATAAGAGTTTAGAAAAAGGAAAGACAGGACAACTATAAGTGGCTCCTCTTGGTTTTGTACAGGACTGAGGTCCCCTTCAGGACAGCAACTCGGAAGAAGAGATCTTAGTAAAAGCAGAAGAAAATTGCCTAACAGAAAAAAAGAAATCTGAAGTGGCTAAGCCTTTCCAGAAAAGTCAATACCGTGGCTGGCAGCTGTCTCTACTACAATTAACTGAAAGTGCTAGAGACGCTCATAAAAGAACATTACAAATGGCTATACATAAAGCCTACATTTACTGCCAATTAAGTTCAACTGCTGTTGTCTTAGTACTTTCGTTTCTTGACGGATTCTTTCTCTAAACTCATCCATCCACAGGTAACCTGGTACTTCAAAATATTGCAGGTGGGAGTCAGGGAACAACGGGAGAAGTCTGCTGGGTCACTTTCGTGTTCGGTCCTCCGCTGCTCCGTCTCTTGGAAGCGGGGATGAATTCCACAGGTAGTGGCTTACCAGCACGGGAAAGGGGGTGGGTGGCGGAGGCTGCGGGAGGGGAGGATGGAGGCCGGGAGAGTGGTGGAGTGGACAAGCGGTTGTGTCCTCTGGCTATGGAAGATGCTAACGCGGAACACCCAGAACTGAGTTCAAAATACACAGTCCCCCGCCCGGGATTACTCTACAGGCTTCCTCCGAAGAGGCGCCCGCCAGGGAGGTAGGGTCTTACCCCAGTACTTGACTCGGAGGAGATGAGCTACTCACTGTCGATGTCCTCGATGAGGCTGGCGGTGCCGGGCATATAGTTCATTTTTGAGCTGAGACAATGTTGCAATGTGCAGCGGCGGCGGGCCGGCGCGTCTAACACCTCGTTCCTTTAACCGCAGTCGCCGCCTCGGCGGGACCGGGGCGGGAACCCTGACCAACACCAGCACTCACACCCAGGCTTTCAGCGGCCGGGACCTGCCGGAAGCGCCTCCATGTTACCCCGCCCATTTCCGGTATCACGTGCCCGTCCTCAGGAAGAGGCGGGGCCGTTACGTGGTCCCGGGAAACCTTGATGAAGAGAAGGGAAGTCTATATTGGATAGACGGTAGGAAACTATATTCTCCCTTTTAAGGAACACCATGCCTCCCCTCACTTTCTTGCTTCCAAGGCGCCAGAGTCAGGAACCTCGGTCCCTCAGCTCAGGACTTGGCAGCAGAAGGGGCGGGACCGGGCCTGGGATTGGCTGTTGTCGTCCTACCCGCTTCGCTGCTCCCCGTTGCCCCTCGCAGGCAGGCGCCTGCGCAATGGGCCGGCCGTGGGGGGCGGGAAGGGATTCCGGGCAGCGGAGCCCATGTCGGCCCTGAGGCGCTCGGGCTACGGCCCCAGTGACGGGCCGCCCTACGGCCGCTACTACGGGCCTGGGGGTGGAGATGTGCCCGTGCACCCACCTCCAGCCACATATCCTCCTCGCCCGGAACCTCCCCAGCCTCCCGTTTCCTGGCGGCTGCGCGGGGGCGGCCCGGCTGAGACCACCTGGGCGGGAGAAGGCGGAGGAGGCGATGGCTACTATTCGTCCGGGGGCCCCTGGTCGGAGCCGGGTCGAGCTGGAGGAAGCCACCAGGTAAGCTTCTCACCATCCATCCCAAGGGGATGGCGGGGGTGCGTAGGGGGTGGATCTTTGAAGGTGAGGGCCATTTGGGTTGATAAACCTCCCGGGTTCGTAGTGGATCGTGTTTTATATTTGTTTTCCTTTTGGAGAGTTGGAAAGACAGGGACTGGGATGCCTGGTGGTGGTGGTGGTGGGTGGGGGGATAGGCTTGTGGTTTTTTGGATCTTTCTTTTCTGCTTTGACTATAATAAATATGTGTATTAACATTAAAAAAGGAAAAAAATCTTGTGCCAAGTAGCAGGCTGAGGGGTATCTCTTCAGGGAGAGATGTTACGCTGGAGTGACTCGGCTCTGCTCCTCGAGCTCTAAACAATTTATCCTGCGTGGCTCCCTTCAAGCCGGCTCTTCGCTGGAAAAGAAGTGGCTGCAGCCCCCGCCGTCACTCAGCAGCCCCTCCCGCAAGCAAGGAGCATGAAGAAGGGGGAGGGATCTGAGCATTTAGCTCTTTCCGCTAATGTTTGGCCCGAGATTGAATCATGAATAATGTTGATAGCACCTTTACGTGGTTTTTTTTTTTTTTTTTTAATCTTCACGTCGACTCCGAGGTATATGTTATTACAGCAAACCTATTTTACGAATAAGGAACCGGAGGATCTGAGACCTGCAGACTGTAGCCTTTATTCTCTCTGTTCCTGCCGGAAATATGCTTCTGTTTTGTTAAAGCAGTATTCTTAATAGAAGTTATTATATGTAGCAGCACGCTTCTTTTCGTTCAGGCGATTATAGCATTCTTATTTGTTGAAAATGTAGTAAAATCCACACGTTGCTGACGGGAACTTAAAATGGTGCAGTTGCTTTGGAAAACAGTTTGACAGTTCCTCAAAAAGTGAAGTATGGAATTACCATATGTATTAGTCAGCCAAAGGGGTGCTGATGCAAAGTACAACTCTGTTGGCTTTTATAAAGGGTATTTATTTGGGGTAGAAGCTTACAGTTACAAGGCCCTAAAGAGTTCAACTCAAGGTACCATAAGAGGTACTTTCTCACCCAAAGTCTATTACTATGTGTTGACACAAGATGGTAGGTGACATCTGCAAGGGTTCAGCCTTCGTCTTCCCTCTTAAGGCCCTGTGGGTCCTTCTTCAGATTTCAGCTGTAGGCTGGCATAGGGCTCATCTCTCTTCCCAGGGCTTGTTTCTTTCCAGGCTCAGCCGTACTGGTCTCTTCACAAGGTCAGCTGTAAGCTATCAGGCGAATGCTTCCCTCCACCCCACCCCACCCCCCACCCCCCACCC
>JAQZBX010092711.1:0-12238 GCA_029593785.1 Cabassous unicinctus
AATAGTGATGCAATGATGTTATTGGGTTCAATAGTGTTGGAATGTGAGGGGGAGTAGGGTGGGAGTGTCAGGCTATACATGGTATTGGGGGGAAGGCTGGAGGAAGGAACAGGTGAACTCTGGGGAATTGTAGGTGTTTGGGGAAAATTACAATGGTGGGAATGTTCTTCTAGCAAATATGGCAGGGGAGTGTTACGGGTGCAGGTTTTTGGGTGTCGAGTATATGCAAGATAAGGTACACCTGGGGCATGCATCTATGGAATATGAAAGTGTTCACCTTCTCATAGTGTATTATCTCAGTGGGTGGAGACTCACACAATAAACATGAAAATATTAAACTCTCATCCCAGAAAGTCCTTCTATGTTCTCAATTAGAGGGGCAAGAGTCTCTCAAGAACATGGGCAATGCCTAATAAAAGAAAAGAGACCAATATGACAAGCTCTCAATATTATTGCATGTATCTATGAACTTCATTCTTCAAAAATTGAAGCCTAGTGGTTATCCTAGATTCTGCGGGGAGAGGGAAGGAAAAATAACATGGATGTAATATGGGGTATTTTTAGAGCACTGGAATTTTTCCACATGATCATGCAATGATGGATACAGGCCATTTTTAATTTTGTCTAAACTTATAAAAGTCTATGGTGCAAAATGTAAAGCAAAATGTAAAACAATGACCATATTAGCAGTGCTTCAATATTTGTACATCAATTATAATAAAAGTACCCTCCACATGTAAAATGTTTATAATAGGCATTAGTGGGAGAGGGGAAGGGGCAGGCTATAGGGGAATACTCTATGTTTTCTTTGTGAATTTTCTGTAACCTAAAGTTTCTCTGAAGATAAAGTAAATAAAACATGACAATCAGGGAACATATGGAAAAAATTGACACTGTACATAAAAGAAAAAACAGATCTTATGGTAATGAAAGACACAATGAAAAAGGTTTTATTTAATTTTTAATTTTTTAATTTTCATTTTTGAATTTTATTTGTTAAATATTATTATTAATTTTTTATTTGCCCCAAGGTGTCTAGACCTCCTCCCTGCCTTGAGAAGTGTACCACCCAGCCTCAAGCCTGTACTACCCAAACTTCAGCCTGCCTCAAGAAGTTTCCACCACCTCCCTTCTCTGAAGAATCCATCATCCAACATCCCCCTGTCTGGAGGAGCCTGCCATCCAACCCATGCTGAAGTTATTAATCCTGTCTCACCAGATGAAACTGCAAGAAAATGCCCTGAAGTAATTAGCTGTCAAAACACTCCTAATTTTTCTCCATGCCCATCCCCACCACTCTTCTTCTCTTCCAGACCTATAATTAGACTAAAAGCACAACAAGTCCCCAAAGATGAAGTACGAAGTGTAACCCATGAGGAAGTACACTATACTCTAAAAGAACTACATGAATTTTCAAATTTATATAGGCAGAAATCAGAAGAATATATGTGGGAGTGGATATAAAGGGTATGAGTTAATGGTGGAAGGACTATACAGTTGAATCAGCTGAATTTTTATATGGATGCACTAAGCAGAGATTCTGGATTCAATATTGTAGCTCAAAGGTTACAAAGATCTCTAAGAGTTTGTGCAGGTGGCTGGCTGAAACATGGACCAAAAGATGACTTACAATGCCTGAGGTCAAGACGCCCAGTTTACCCTCGTATACTATAGATGAGGGGATCAAAAGGCTTAGAGAGATTGGAATGCTAGAATGGACTCACATTTAAGGTCACCCCACCCACCCCAGGAATGTGCAGAAGACACACCTTTAACCAGACTGTGGACAGCTGCACCACTGCAGCCTCTATCTGGGACATCCCTGAAGGATAGTGGTGAGGGTAACTCTTCCCAGTGGCAGAACTTTGATCAGTGTACCTGGTTGTTCATTTTGCTTAGGAGGAGAAATGGCTAAAGGTACATTTGTACAGTGATTCATTGGCTGTTGCAAATGGTTTGGCTGGATGCTTAGGAACTTGAAGGAACATAATTGGAAAATTTGTGAAAAAAAAGTCCTGGGGGAAGAGGTATGTCGTTAGACATTTCTGAAGATGCAAAACCCATGAAAGTATTTGTGTCCCATGTGCATGCTCACCAGAAGGTGACTGCAGCAGAGGAAGATTTTAATAATCAAGTGGATAAGATGACCTGCTCTTTGGTTGACACTCAGCCTCTTTCCTCAGCCATTCCTTTTATTGCCCAATTGTACTCATGAACAAACTGGCCACGGTGGTAGGGATGGAGTTCACTTGTGTGCTCAGCAACACGGAATTCTCTTCTCCAAAGATGACTTGGCTAAAGTCACTGCTGACTAATCAATCTGCCAGCAACAAAGACTCACATTCAATCCCTGGATATGGCACCATTCCCCAAGGTGATCAGCCTGCTACCTGGTGGCAAGTTGATTCCATTGGCCCACTTATATCATGGAAGGAGCAGCAATTTGTTCTAACTGGAATTGTCACATTCTCCAGATATGGGTTTTCCTTCCCTGAATACACAGATTCTTCCACAGATGGTAGATCTGTGGACTTACCAAATTTCTTATCCACCACTATGGTATTCCATACAGTATTGCTTCTGATCAAGGGACCCACTTCACAGAAAATGATGTGCAGGAATTGACACATACCCTTGGAATTCACTGGTATTGCTATGATCTCCATCATCCTGAAGTAGCTGGGTTGATAGAACAGTTGAATGTCCTTTTGAACACCCAATTATTGTGCCAACTAGGTGGCTGTACCTTGCAGGGCTCGGGTAATGTTCTCCAGGATGCTGTATATGCTCTAAATCAGCATCCCGACTATGGTGCTATTTCTCCCATAACCAAGATTCACACATCTGGGAATTGAGAAGTGGAAATGGGAGTGGTACCATTTACTCTTAACCCTAGTGATCCACTAGGAAAAATTTTGCTTCTTGTCCCTTCATCCTTAAGGTATGCTGGTTTACAGGTCTTAGGTCCAAAAGGAGGAGAACTTACACCAGAGAACACAACAGTGGTTCCACTGATGATGAAGTTAAGACTACCACTTGGTCACTTTGTGATCCTCATGCCTCTCAATCAACAGGCATGGAAGTGATTTACTGTACTTGATGGGGAGATTGATCATACACAATGGAGGTAAAGAAGAGTTTGCCTGGAATGCAGGAGATCCCCTAATTTGTCTCTTAGTACTACCATACTTGTGATTAAAGTCAATGGAAAATTGCAAAAACCCAATCCAAGCAGGACTAATAAGGGCCCAGAATCTTCAGAAATGAAAGTTTGTGTCACAGTACCAGGCAAAAAAAACACTGCCAGCTGAAGTGGTTTCTGTGGGTAAAGGGAAATTGGAATGATTAGTGGAAGAAGGTAGTGGTAAGTATGAACTTTGACCATGTGACCATTGACACAGAATGAGAACTGTCATGATTAGGCTAATGTGTCAACTCAGCCAGTTAATGTCTAGTTGTTTGGTCAAGCAAGTAATGGACTAATTGTAATACAAGGGCATTTCATGGACTTTAATCATCAGTGAGTTGATTGCATAGATGTCTGGTTACATCTGCAATCAATTGGGGAGATTGTTGGGGCTTGTGCTGATTGTAGAGACTATGAAGCAGAACACAAAATGTAACCCCCAACTGCTGGGTGGTACTACAAGGAGGAAAGGGTGGAGGGGTTCCTGTGCCAACTTGCAGTCTTCGAAGGGTCTGTCCTGAAGGTTGCTGGAAATGTAAAGTTGAAGGAAAGAGAGGTATGATGAATTTTATCCTGTGCATTCTTGAAAATTGCTTCTGCTGATGACAAAGACATGCCCAGATGGAGGATGGAGAAATAAAGTCATCATTGCTATGGCCCTCTGTTACAGTGTCATGACTGTATGTGGGGACATGTATGCCTTCAGGGGCACCAATTTGTAGGCATGCAAGGACTTGCCTGATGTACATGTGTGGGGCCATGAGAGCCCACTCCTGTACATCCATGCACATGTATGCATTGTGGTCCTGGTTGTGGTGTTGGGATAGCCTGTGGAGGGAGGTAGCCTGGACTCAGGTGATGGAAGATGGAGTCAAATTCACAGACCAGGAACATGGAAGGTAGGAACCTGAATGAGTGTAGACATCCACTTGAACCTCTCTTGACACTGTACCTTTTCCAGGTAGGCAAACCACCCTTTGTCCAACTCACAAAGCCTAGTGGATAGGACAGTGATGTGTTCCTGAGGTCCCTGGACAGCAGTGCCCTTTCCAGACCACATATAGCTGCACCATTCTCAGCAGGACCTTCCAACAATGGGAAAGCCCATGGAGGGGAAGACACCACAGATTGTCACCAGAGAGACTTCCAAAGAGAAAGATACCCTCATTCTGAAAGGATGAATGTCAAGTGACCCAGCCTTGTGCTCCCTGAGAGTCATAGATGTCCTATGGACAGAACTGAGGACACACAGGTCCTTGGACTCAGTTTTGACAGAGGGATGATCAGCAGGTTGGGTGAGGCAGGCACCTGGAGAAGGGAGGTTTCACTACCTTGGGACTGTGAATGCAGGGGTGGGTGAAAGGGACAATTGTCCAGGGAATTAGCTTCTATCCAGTTCTGGAAAAATCCGGGTTGAGAGTTTCCCTCACCTTCTTGTTTGTCGGTGCATTTACAATGATGAAGCCCAAGTCCATCACCCAACACTCACCCACCAATATGGTTTAAGCCCTACCATGAGCTAGACATTCTAGAAGCCTCCTTGAGATAAGCCAGTGATCCAATAGAGGTGATAAAGAGTCATGAGTGGGAGTATAACAAATACACAAAATGTCTGAGCATGTGATCAAAGGGAAAGAGAGTTTCCCTGATCCCCTGAGAAGTGTCAGGAGGCACCACATCAGGCTCCCTAAAATAGGTGGGGTGCTCTGGGGAGTTTGTACAAGGGGTGGCAGGAGTCCTGGTTAGAGGAAAGACTCAGGAGCCAGATTCCAGTGTCACAGTCCTAGACCTGCCACGTCCTGACTTTACGTCCTTTTGCAAATTACTTACCCTCTAAGTCATCAAATTAAAATACCATAGACCTCAGAGCATTTTCCTGAGACTTAAGTAAGTTAATATGACTCAGCACTGGGAAGGGTGACCCTGCATATCTTCAAAGCATCTTTTTCCAGGGTGCTTGGTAATGGAGTAGGGGTGGTGGCTGGGGGAGGTTGGAAGGTAAACTGTGGAAGCGTTGGCATCCTCTTCTACAATGCTGTTCAAGGACTTTCAAACAAGGTCCAGATGGTAGTTGGAAGGCACCTGGGTCTGCAACTTCAGGGAGAGCTGGATGGGACTCATCCTGCTGGCTCAATCCTTCCCCACTACCCACCTGGTGTGCAGACAACAGAACCCAGGGTCAACAAATTGGACAAGAGCAGGGAAAATTTATGGGGCATATATTGGTCAGGGTCATTGCTGGACCTCCTGCCACCACTGATAGCAGTTCAGGCAACAGAAAAGACTCAGGATTGAGAAGCCAAACTATAAAACACTTAGAACAGAATATACAGGAAGCTCCTGTGGAATCTCATTAGAGGAATATTTATTGATTATAGCACAAAGAACCAAAGCATTCAGGTAAATATTGATAAATGTAAATGCATTAAAATTAAAAGTATCTGAATGGAAGTGGCTGTAGCTCAGTGGTTGAGTACCTGTTTTGCATGTACAAGGTCCCGGGTCCAATGCCTGGGTGCTGCTGAAAGATGTATCTGAAAAACAAAACAAACAAAGCCACCAACAAAATGTAGGGACAAGCCAAAGAGGGAAAAAATTGTTGCAATGCTCATGTAGATTCTAGAATTAGTGTCCAGAATGTATTAACACCCTTGTGAATCACCAGCTAACACTTAGGAACACAGCTTGGGACAGATGACCAGAAGAGGCATCAAGGGCAAGAGATCTTTTCTGGGTTTCATTGCCTTTAGCATCTTACTTCCATGTCTTTCTCTCTCTCTCTTACTCTCTCTCTCTCTCTCTCTCTCTTTCTCCCTCTCTCTCTCTTCATTCTCTTTATAGAGGACTCCAGTAATAATAGGATTAAAAGCCACCTTGATTGAGGAGAGTGACACTTGTACTGAAGAAGCTCACCAAAAGGTCCCATCTACTTACAATGAGTTCACACAGGAATGTGTATGGGCAGCATGCAGGAAGGAAATGGAATGGCCAACAATTCAGAGAAGACACCAAGGCTCTCAGCTAAAATGGAAAAGCAAAATAAGTACAAGGCTCTATTTCACAATGAATAGGTTATCAAAAATTAATAGATATGGAGAGGAAGGGCAAAATGGTGACAGAGTAAGGAGCTCCAAGAAACAGCTGCTCCTACAGTGCACTTAGTAATCACTTAGAGCTATCTAAATCACCTGTTTGAGGGAGGGGAATTGGGTCTCCCACTAGATCCATAGAAATTTATTTCTCTGAAAATAGTTGAAACAAACTTTTAAATTATGATGTTTTAATGTGGAGGATCAGATCTGCTTTAGTTTACTAGGCTGCTCTAAGCAGATACCATGAAAGGGGTTGGTTTAAACAATGAAAATGTATTACCTTACAGTCTGAGGCCAGGAAAATGTTCAAATAAAGGCATCATCAAGGTGATGCTTTCTTCCCCAATGACTGGCTGCTGCCAAACTTTGGCTCCTCTGCCATATGGTAAGGTAAATGATTACATCTGCTGATCTCTCCCATCTCATCTGGGTTTCATTGCTTTTAGCTTCTTACTTCCATGGTTTTCTCCTCTCTTTCTGTCTCTCTGTCTCTCTGTCTCTCTGTCTCTCTGTCTCTCTCTCTCTCTCTCTCTCTGTCTCTCTCTCTCCATTCTCATTTTAAAGGACCCCAGTAATAGGATTAAGACCCATTTGATTGAGGAGAGTCACACCTTAACTGAAGTGGCCTCATAAAAATGTCTTACCTACTTACAATGTGTTCACACCCACAGGAATGGATTAACTTTAAGAACTTTTTACTTGAACCTTTCAGAACTCTGGGATTCATAACACTTCAAACCACCACAGGATCATAATGTGCCTTTTGTTATTATCTTCACTTTTCAGTGCCTTGGATCATATGTACAATATGACATTAGTCTCCAGAATAAGTGTGATCAGACATGTTGAAGAGAAGAAAGTGAAAGTTGATGAGGTAGACTAAAAGAATCAATAACCAAGGTTTTCCCAGAAGGAAAAAAGACTGTCCAGAGAGGGCTCAGAATATCAAATAAAAATGTACCCACTTGGGGAAACATCATGTGAAACTGCATGCATAATCTCTGAAACAGTAAGAGACGGAGACCTCCAATGAAAGTTGCTCACAGGGTAGCAAAACCCCTCCCCAAATGCAAACCATCCCCCAAAGTCCTCAGTGCCAGGAAGTGCAAGAAGAAAGGGTTCATCCTTTAAAGGTAACTCTGTGTGAAGAATCTCAGTATCCACATATACAATGACAGAATGACAAAGAAATGGTAATTAACTATGAGAACCGATACATGACAACTACAAAACCAAGATATAAAGGTATAGCATAATATAAATAGCTGGAAGTCAAATTAGCAGTGTGGAGGAAATTTTTGGAAAATCACAGTAATACAGATAAAAGATAAAGCCAAGTAAATTAGAGCAATTACAGAAAAGACATTTGGCAACAGGACAAAGCCTCCTGGCATAAGGAGAGTTAGGTGTCTCTGAATTACAGTAACTACAAATGAAATGGAGAACTTGTTTCACAGATGAAGCACTGAAATTTTCCTTGGAAGGAAAGAGCTGTATCTTTACAGGACCCATGGTATTCCTCAGAAACTTAAGCCAATGGGGATGGTGGCTGGATGCCTCAGTTTGCTTCGGTCAAGTTCTAAACTTCACAGAGAAAGAAGTACATGTTCAAGCTCCCATGACAGAAACAAAGTCACACAGGAGTTGGGGGAAGGTTAGGCTGGCTTCCAGTCTTGAAGATCAATGCCAGTACAGAAAACCACATCATTTCTTTATCTTCTGTGAGGTCCAGGAGACATGAATTTTATGATTAATTGAAAAGTATAATATATATTTTTATACAAATGTATTTGTCAAACTCAGCAGCTGACTATTGCTAAATCTGTCTATTTTTACCTTTACAAATACCATTCTATCTCAGGTTTCTATTCTTCCATCTCCATATAAGAGTAGGAAGACAGCTGGTAGGAGGTTCCTCTGATTGATGTTGATGATGTATCATTTCCATTTTGTGGAAGGTTGAATGTTTTTTTTTTTTCATTTGTTATGTTTTCTTGATTAAATTCTTTATAATAAGCCTCTATCAATTTCAGAAGAAAATAAATTAATTTAGGAAGGAAGAGGAGGGAAGAGGGATAAGGAAGGGAGGGATGGGTCTCTGTGAAAAGACTTTTGTTCAGGGATGCTGAGACCAGGCAGGGTGACAGAGTGAAGGACATTTCACTGCTAGTTTATAGGATTTGTCATGATGTTGATAAATGAATGGCAATTGCTCAAAGAATTTGTCATATCTCACAATTTACATAATGATTTCAAGTATTTGTCACAAGTGAATCAATTTTCTTAATTTATTCAAATACTTTAAAAGCTGAAGCTGGGAAGGATGTTGTATTAGTCAGCCAAAAGTGTGTTAATACAAAGTATCAGAAGTGTTTTGGGTTTTATAAATGATATTTATTTGGGGTAGAAGCTTACAAGGCCATAAAGTATAAGTCACTTCCCTCATCAAAATTTGTTGCCACGTGTTGGAGCAGGAAGGCTGCTGGTCTCTGCAAGGGTTCTGCCTTCCCCTTCCTCCCAAGTCTCCTTGGTCCCAGCTCCTTCATTTCTTTCCAGGCTCAGCTGCTCTGCTCTCTTCACAAGGTCAGCTGTAGACTATTGGGCATTCTCTTCCCAGGGCCTCTACTATACCTCATGGAGCCTTCTCTCTTCTCTCACATATCTGCTTTTCTGTAGATTTACTTTCCTGGGGATCCAGCATCAATACTCCAACTCTCTCCTCCTTCCCATCATTTTCTCTGTGAGTCTGCACTCACCAAGGGTGTAGAGACTCAAAGTCCTACCTATCTGGCCCAATCAAAACTCCAATTCTAATTTAATCAAGTAAAAGTGAAACTTCTGAATCTAATATGATCTAATATTCCCAGAGGAACAGACCAGTTTACAAACATAGTCCAATATATATATTTTTAATTCATAAACAATGTCAAACTGATACAGATGTACATGCTCTTTCCCCCCCACATACCATCTAACTCTACAGGACACACCCTCCGACTGGGATTCCCTCACTTCTTTCTGAAGCCAGGATCCTCAGGCTGGGTCAGAGGTGGCTATTCTCATCCAAATCCCCCAACCCTTGCCCTCTGACTTGGAGTCATTTTCTGTTTGCACAGCAAGTAGGAAGTCTGCTGCTCCTTGCTTGGAGCTGAGCAAGCCTACTAGGCATTGAGCAAGGGGGCCAGGGCTGATGAAAACACAGTCAGCATTAGCCATGTTCAAGGGTAAAAGACACTGGTCCAGGTCTGGACCACAGAGGTTCAGGGCCACCCCTTTCCCCACTGCACCCCAATCTGCTCTGCAGGCTACACGTCCAGACCACCATACATAGCTGCAGGGAGAGGGAACCCAGCCCATTCCCCCAGGCAAATCACAGGTCAGCCTGAGGTGGTGTACTGAGAGCAAGAATGAGCAGAGAATTGACTATGGTCCCTCCTTGCCACTCAAATTTTGTGGGCCTGAGCCTGGACCTTCCCCTCTTAGAGCCTCAGTGTCCCCATCTGTAAAGGAGTGCTTAGGAATCCCCATGTCTGACATTTGTAGAAATGGAATAGAGTTTGAAGTGGGCATTGGTTGATTCAGTGTCTCTGGCCTAATAGGTCTTTCAATAAACCAGGACATGCAAACCATGCTTAGAATTAAATTCATAATCGTCTTTGGAAATGGTTATTATGAAAAGTAAAATAATATTTTAATCACATGAATTTCTTTGTTTAGAAATTATTTCAAAACAGTTTTGACTCTAGACCCCTAACTGAAATCCTAAAATGGTTGGGCAAAAATAAGATAATAACAGAATAAGGGGCTTTATTGTTATTGTATTATCCTTGTTATTACTATGAACAATTTATTTAATTATTTTTTTATGTATCCTATTTTTTTAATAGTTTTTTGAAAATATACTTAGATTACACAAATGTTAAACAAAAAATGTAGGGATTCCCATATGCCCCACTCCCCACATCTTCCACACCCTTCCACAGGAACATCCTTCATTAGTGTGGCACATTCATTGCAATTGTTAAACACATGCTGGGGCTTTGCCATTAAGCATGGACTATAGTTCATATAGCAATCTACTCTGTCCCACACAGTTCTGAATGTCATGCGATGATATAAAATGACCTATATCTGTCATTGCAGTGTCATTCAGGATGATTCCCAAGTCCCAATAAAGCCCCCATATTACAACTGTTTTCATTTCTCTGCCCCCAGAATCTCCAGCATCCACTGGCTCCACATCAATGTTGTAATTTTTTCCATTGGTTGAATCACAATATGTCTATAGTAGAATACCAGTAAGTCCACTCTAGACAATAGTTCTTTCCCCAATCTGAGGATTCTGGAATGGTGATGTCCACTCCACCTCTAATTGATAGGGGGCTCATATCCCAAGGAGGAGATGGATAGGATTATCTTGCTTGCAGTTGCAGACTCTCTCTGTTCCTTGGGATGCTCATTGTCCATCATCATTTCCTTGTTAGTTGCCCTGGGTGAGTTCAATGAGCTGTAGAGTAGGTGTTGCAACTCCGCTGAGGTTCTGGTCCCAGCTGGCACATGTACAGCCCAAAGGCTTGAGTCTCTGGACATACATCTACAAATTTCAGCACCAAGTATAGGTTTAAAAAGAAAGGACAGATGAGTCATGTGTGGAGAAGGCATAATTGAGTCCAACACTGTCACTCTCAGGAGCACAAACTCCAAAGTAGTTTTCACTGGCAAGACATCAAACTCTGGAGCTATCTGCCCTAACCATAGGACCTCTGTGTCTCCAGAGCATTCAGAAGCCCCATTACTTGTGGTAGTATCCACTTTGGCAGTCTATGAGATTCTGCTGACATATGGGTAAGTGTTACCTCTGGGATGGTCTCCCAACTCACGCAGAAGTCTCAGCCATATAACCTCATTTGTCTTTACATTTCCCCCTTTTATTTGAGGTCTTTTTCCAATTGCATTGCTACTTGGTTCTTGGTAGTAATCCCTTGGGGACAGGGAACCTCGTCCCCAGGTCTTATGTTTCACACTGGGGGGAAGGTAATGCATTTATATATAGCTGTGTTTTGCTTAGATAGAGTCCACAATTGAGCAACAAGGAGGCTCTCAGGAGGAAACCTTTATGCACCCTACAACAATAGGCTGTTTCAATATCAAGAGCAAAGGCTCATAAGCTTAATCATCAATATCAAGGGCCCATCAGTGGATCACCCTCCTTTGTCAGTCATTGCCCCTACACTTGGGGGACTGTGGCAGAGCTCTCCAGGTTGGGAATTCAATATTCTCTCAGTTACTGTGTGAATCTCCACCCACTATGACAAGGCCCCATGAACTTTTGAACATTATTATTTACCTTATATTCATGCCCAGGTCAACTTCTTCCCATGTATCCCCCGTTGCTGACACCCCACACCAATGATCTTCCCCTGCCCCAGTTGTCACCCTTTTGTGATGCAAAACTTCTACAAAATGAAGCCATTAAAATAGCCAAATACAATTTTAAAAATATGGAACACTTCATGAATTTGCATGGCATCCTTCTACAGGGGCCATGCTAATCTTCTCTGTATCATTCCAATTTTAGTGTATGTGCTGAAGAAATGAACACTATGAACAATTTAAATAACCAGGGAGTTATTGTTAAGTAAATCTTATTCAGGGGAGTAGCTGCAGCTCAAGTGGTTGAGTGCCTGCTTTCCACATAGGAGGTCCTGGGTTTAATTCCTGGTGCCTCCTAAAAGAACAATAAAAAAGAAACAACAAACAAACATAAGATAAAACCAACACAAGGGAGCCAATGTGGTTCAGGGTTGAGCAACAGCTTCCCAAATACAAGGTCCCACGTATAATCTCTGGCCCTAGAACCTCAAAAATAAAACAATTCAAAGCTATTTAACTGGCTGTCAAAGTCACCAAAATGACTCTATTGTTTTATTATTTCCATGAATACAATAACACCAGTGTT
>JAQZBX010092712.1:0-12253 GCA_029593785.1 Cabassous unicinctus
GAGCTGCACAGGTCACCGCGTGGCTGGGGAGCGCCCCTCAGCCTCCGCACAGCGCCTGGGGGTCCCCAGCTGGGATTTGTCGGCTCAGTGGTTGGCGGCAACTGGGGTCGTCCCAGTCGTCTGCTCCTAGGATCTCACGTGGGGGCTCACGGCTGCATTCGGGGGGCGCTGGATTCGTCTTGAAGCCTCACCCCCCCGACCCTGCACACGGGCAGGCCGAGCCTGCGGCCCCAGCCCCGCGCGGCGTCAGGGTGGGCTTGCCAGTGGCAACTCCCCCGGGTCCCAGAAACGGGGCCCCGCAGCCCCCGGAGCCACTGCCCACCTGCCCACCTGCCCCGGCTCAGCCGCAAACACCTCGTGGCCTCTTCTGGGCTGGGCGGGCACGTCGGGCCCTGGCAGGCGTGTCCTGCAGCCTCTGGGGGTCGCAGCAAGCCGATGTCCCTGCCGCCACCCTGCGTGGGCCTGGTCAGACCTGCCGCCCCTCCCCCTCCGCGGGCCCCAGGCCACACGTTTACACGTCCGTGGGCTCCTGCCCCGTGGTCTCCACAGGGTCTTCACTGGCTCCGTCAGGGACCAAGTCCCTGGTCCCCGGTGTCAGTCGGCATCGTGCTCATCCCCCTTCTGTGGGCCACTGACCACGGAACGTCGGGCAGGGCAGTGGCCGCCCCAGTGACAGCCAAGGTCAGTGTGGAACCTGGTCAGCTGGGCTGCGGGAAGAGCGGGCCGGGGTGGGGTCCTCGCCAGGACGTCCTGGGGTAGCATGCGCCACCTTCACGCCCCCCCATTCAGTGTGCTGCCCACCCCCTCCTGAAGCCCCGGGGACCCCGGCCCAGCTCTTCTGGCCCTGTCCTCTGCGTGTCCTCTTCCTGACCTCGGATGTCCCAGGGGATGTCCCACCCCCGGCCAGACGCTTCCTGCCCAGTTGGTCTCCCCCAGGCCACACGTCCCCTGCAGGGCACAGCTCCTGCTGCCCACGCCCCTTCTCCCTGTTGTCTGTGTGGCTCCGTGTGCCACGTGGCTCTGCGTGGTTCCGTGTGGCTCTGCTTGGTTCCAGGGTTCCACACAAAGCCCTTTGTCCTGACACTTCCTCATCTCAGTCTGCCCCTGCCCGCACCCCGATATTTGTTCCCTGCAGCTTTGCCGTGGACATGGCCTGCTCACGTCTGTGCCCGCACGCACTCTACTTTCCTTCCCCATGGCACTCATCACATTAAACACCCGTCATGGTCACTGTCCCTCGCCACTGGCTCTGAGGACAGGCACTGGCCGCTTTCAGTGGTCGAGCAGATGTTCAGATGGTGCCCACTGGTGGGTAAAGAGATGAGCGTGGCCACGTGGCGAGCAAAGAGGCGGGCCGTTCTGACGAGTAGACCCTCGGTTGCTTTGGGGCTTCGCTGTTTTCTTCTCGGTGTATTACCTAGTTTCTCGTGGTGGCTTCGTGAGAGAACCCTGCCCTGCAGTGTGGTTGTGGGGAAGGGGCCGGAACGCGCACTGCTCTGTTTGGACCGGGTTGTGCTGGCGTCTTCCTTACCCAAGGCCGCCTCCATCAGGGCCCAGCTCGGGGTGAAGCGCAGGGGTCCTGGCGTCACCTCTTATTTCAGAGTCATTGCTAACTTTCACAGGCATCATAACTTTAATCTGAGTTTCAACTGGGAAATAGATCTGTGGTTAATTACAGGAAGTCTGTGGACTCGAAACCAGGGCGGTACCTTGTTGGAGGGTGGGTCTTCGCCCCTTGGCGGCCCGGCCCGCGTTCCGGCCACAGCGGCGGACCTCAAGGTCACCAGGATCGCTGTGTGCACCCCTCACACGCCCTGCGCACACATGCACACACATGCACATACCCTGTACGCACATGCACATGCATGTGCACGCCCTGTACGCACACATGCACATGCCCCTGTACGCACACGCACACGTCCCTGTACGCACGCGCATGCGAGTGCTCCCGGCGTCCATGTCTCTACCAGCAGTCCCTTCAGAGCAGTCTGGGCCTTTCCTATCAGGCACCTCCCCATTCTCCCCATTACCCGTTTGTAAAGCCGTTACGTCTTTGGTGTCTGCAGCCCCTGCACCCCCTCCCCTGGGACCACTTCCTCTTTAGTGTGCTGCCCAGGCAGTAAGCCAGAGGCGGGAGGGCCTCAGCAATGCACATTTATTAACTTCTAAGCTTGCACTCCCAGGCTCAAGAAAAACGTCTCAATCAGCATCAGCCTGTCTCCCCGAAGATGCGGCTGCCGGCGCTCCGGGGCTCCTGACATGTGGCAGGCCCGTGGCGGCTGCCGGTCTCCGCCGTCTCTCCCGCGCTCCCGGGTCCCCTTGATTTCCGCTTCCCGTGCTCGTGGCCATCCCTCTCGGCTCCCGGGTCAGTCTCTGTGTTTCCGATTTCACCCCATCTACGAAGGGCTCCAGTAAAAGGATCACGACCCACCCTGGACATCCCCCTGCTGAAGTGGCCTCATCTCGGGCCCCTGCCGTGGGTCCGCGCCCGCGGCACGGGCCAGCTCTGGGGACGTGCCCTCTGGGGTATGTGCAGTCTAAACCGCCGTGGCCGTTTCCAGCGGCCACCACGGGAGGCTCAGCCACGCCGACGGCTGCAGGGGCTCTGGCGCCGTCCACGAGTCCCGAGGGCTGGAATGCGCGAGTGTGGCCGTGGCCCACAGCCTGTGACTCTGCGCTGGGCTTTTAAAATGTGTTTTCTTCTCTCGACTTGTCAGAGCTCTCAAGACACTAGATTGCCATGGAAACGGAGCTCGTTAAAATTCACCCCAGCCATCCTAATTATAGAATTCCAAAGAAAAGCAAAGTGCTTCTCCTCAGGTTGCCTGAGCTGGGATTGGGAGAAGGAGAGCAGAGCCGCGCAATGCCGGATGCTGCTGGGCGCTGGGGCCGGGGCGGCGCTGTCCGGATCCCACGCGGGGTCAGTGCGTCCCCGTCAGAGGCGTGCCGGCCAACGCCCAGAAAGTGCCGGAACGTGCTCAGGTCTGCCCCGGCAGCCCGTGCTCCCCCCTCGCCGGGGCTCGGCCTTCCATGCAAATGCACGACGGGGCGTCGTGCTCCGGATGCCGCCGCGTGGGGCACACCAGCCACCCGAAGGGCGTCGGCCGAGCCCACCGCCAGGACTGGGCAGCCGTGTCCACGTCTGCGTTTCCTCCTCATTGCCAGATGCCCTGGGCTGTGTGGGAGCGTTTTCCACCGGAATCTCCTTCCAGTGACATCCGCAGATGACAGTGTGGCCTGGCAGCTCCCTTGGCCGGGGGGCGGGGGCAGCTGGGCCCCCCTCAGGCTCCAGGTGGTGCAGAGGGCTCGGGGCCTTCAGTCAGGGAACCTTCTGGAAAAGTGTCTGGAAGACGCTGGACGCGGCCTGGACGCTGACATCAGGGCCGAGGACGCCTGGACGTGGCCTGGACGCTGACATCAGGGCCGAGGACGCCTGGACATGGCCTGGACGCTGACATCAGGGCCGAGGACGCCTGGACGCAGCCTGGATGCTGGACATCAGGGCTGAGGACGCCTGGATGCGGCCTGGACCCTGGCAAAGAGAAAACTCGCTGTCAGGAAAGCACTTGACCGGCATGGGTGGCAGCAGTGGAAACGGGTGTGGGTTCGCCAGAACTCTGCCTTCTTCGCAGTTTTTCTGCCAATCTAAGTGTGTCCTAAAAACCGAAGTTATGGGAAGCAGATGTGGCTTGAGCGATTGAGCTCCTGCCTGCCACGTGGGAGGGCCCGGGTTCGGTTCCCGGTGCCTCCTAAAGAGAAGACGAGCAGACACCGCACACAGCGAATGGACACAGAGCGCAGACAGCGAGCGCAAAACAATGGGGGGAGGGATAAATAAGTAAAATAAATCTTAAAAGAAAAACCAATGCATGGGTACACCGCGAGGCCCCGCGAGCCACGCAGCAAGATGATGACGTAACAGGAGAGTGACGCAAGGGAGAGCCGAGACGAGACGCACCGAGAAAGAAAAAAACAAAACAGGAACTAAGGTGGTGCAGGCGGCAGGACACCTCTCTCCCACGTAGGAGATTCCGAGGATCGAATCCCAGTGAAGACAGGAGGAGAAGGATGAGAAGAGAGGGCAGGAAACGGACACAGAGTTGCCCAGTGAGTGGACAGAGAAACAGCAAAAACCGGGGGCGGGGGGGCGGTAAAAACGGATAAAAGTAAGTAAAAAAATTAGTAAATCCTTAAAAAAACGTATAGGGGAGGAAGATACGTGCTATAGTTAGTGGTAATACTTTGACGATGCTCTTTTGTGATTTGTTAGATGTTTCACAACAATGCCGGGTGTTTGTGGGGGGAGATGCGTGGGAGCCCTGCGTGATGTTATGCGTGTTTGTTGTAAGTTCACGATGTTTACTGAACACTTAGAGTTTATGTATATTCATGTATGAGTGATATACTTCAATAAATTGTTTTTTAAAAAAATAAAATAAATAGCATCTAACTCAAAAACAAAACAAAACGAAAATGAATTTACTGTCAAGAGGTCCAGGTGGGTCCGACTGAAGCCCAGCGGCGAGGCGGCTGTGAAGCGTGGGACGTCAGTTTACGTGGCAGGCGTGTCACAGCGGTGCCTGCGTGGACTCCAGCTCGTGACCGTCTTGGCCGCTGTTTTCCGCCTGGTGATGGGACATGGGTCTGACGCGCCGGGGCTCCCTATCGCCGCCGCCTCCTGCAATCTCCCCTGGACAAGCCGCACGCCAGCGCAGCCAGCTTGGCAGGTGGAGCTGAGGCGCCAGGCCCCGTCCCCCGGTCCCCCCACCAGGGGCTCTGGAGAATCCCCCTGCGAGAGGCAGGTGGTGGGCGGCCGTCGAGCCGTTTCCCACCACCCCCGGGAGGGTGGGTCCGTGGGCTGCCTTGGCCATGGGCTCAGCCAGGGGTCTCCTGCTTGGCCCTTCCGGGGAGGCCCCGCCCTCCCACAGCCACCTTTCAGGGTCCTGTTGCGTGGCGTCTTTGGCAGGCGGTCGTTCTATGGCAGCTTCACGGCTGCGGTCGCAGGGCCTGTGGGGCTTCTTCCAGCATCGACAATTTGTCTTCTATCGTGCAAGGGTCACGGGTCCAAGGTGCACCTCCTAGTGGTCAGGGAGGAAGTGCACGTGGACTCACGTGGCTCCTCAACACGGCCCTGTATGTGGCCCTGCACGTGGACTCACGTGGGCCTGCACGTGGACCCGTGCAGCGAGTGCCCGAGCACGTGGGTCGGCCTCGAGGTCGGCCACCAGCTCGGGTCGACTTCCTGGGGTGTTGGCATCTGCTCTGCGCAGCCAGCACCCGGGTCTGTCACGGGCACATGGAGCCCCTCGCCGCACGCCTGCTCCTTGGCCTCCACATCACCCGGGGGTCCTTCTTGTCAGCGGCCTCCCCGGGCCTCCCCTGCGGCTCCGCGGTCTCTGGCGACCTGGCACGAGGTCGTCGCTTTCCGTCCTGGACTCGTGCCGTCAGGCCGAGCAAGTCGGTCATCCGAGGATCCTGCGCCCCGCCCCCCCACGAGGGCTCCGCAGCCAGGACCACGGGCACGGGGCGCCCACAGGCGCTGCGCGAGGAGCCCCGGCTCTGCCTGTGTGGGGGTCACAGCGTTCTCTGAGGCCTCTCCAGGGGAGGAGGGTGGCCCCGCGCCCACTCGCTGGCGTCCTGCGGGCCGAGTCATGCTTTGGGGTTCATGCCCTGGTGCCCTCGGCTCTGCTCAAGGCCGCCGGGCGCTCGTCTCACACGTGCAGGTGGGCGCAGAAGCAGGGGTCATCTGCAGCTGCTGCCTTGCTGGCGGAGGGACCTCGCTGTCGGCCTACACACGCTCACTGGGTTTCGTGGCTTCGCACCGTGGGGCAGGGGCCACCACGCACTTGCCGCGGCTCTCCAGCACGTCAGCCCGGGCTTTCTTGCCGCAGACGGTGCGAGCGCGGGTCCCCAGGGGCACGTTGCCCTCGGGGAGCAGGAGTGCGCCGACGCCTCTGCCGGTGCCCGTGGACAGCTGGGCATCCACGATGACCACAGGCACGGACAGCCACCACGGTGTTCGTGGCCTGGACGGTGATCCCTCCAAGGTGTCTCAGTGCGCCGGACGCTGCCGTGGCGCAGTCCTTGTCAGGTGCCGCTGCCTTAGGGTGCAGAGGCTGAGCCGCAGGCAGGGTCCACCTTGGGGCCGGCACCCGGCAGCATGTCTGGGAGCGCGTGGCGGCCGAGGGGAGGTCCGGCAGGGAGGGGCGGCGGCCTCCAGGTGGGCCAGGAGGGCACCCTGGTCTGAGCGTGAGCCCCAAGGCTGCCCACACATCACAGCCACCGAGTGACCCCTGGGCCATTTCAGGGGCGGCCCTCGCAGGCACCTCCTCTGTGTCCGTCTGCCGGGTCGTGCCCCAGCGCGCGGCCAAGAGCCTTGTGGGTCCAGGGCCTGTCCACTGCCTGGACCAGCTTGGATCGGCCAGCTGGCGTGCGGGGACGCGCCAGGCTTGCCACGAGCGCGCCTCGGCCTTCCACCCTGCGGGCTGTACTTTCCCTGGTCTTAAGGGTTTCTCCTGGGCTTCTCCTGAGTTTTCTTCACGGGTTTTGCTTCTCACGTTGAACTCCTTACTCTCTGAGGAGCCGGTCTTGCCTACGGCGTGAGGCAGGGGCCAGCTTTACTCGCCGTGGTGGCTGGCGGCGCTGCCCCGGGTCGGCCCCCTGACCTCCTGCCCCGGGCAGCCGAGCTGCATCTCCCGGCATCCAGCCGTTCTCGAATTTTCGTTGCTCTTCTGGGCAGAAGAAAGAGCCTAGAGCTCCGCGGCTGGTCCGTCCCCACGTCTGGCCGCCGGCTGGGGTGTGAGCGGGCGGAGGGGCCGGGGGTGGCAGGAAGTGCCCGTCACCGCGGGCAGAGGCGCGTCGGGGCCCACCCTGGGCCTCCTGCCACTCCCGGCGATCCCCGGGCCCGCGCCCAGAGGGAGACCGTCTTGGGTGGGGAGGGGCGGGCGCTGCTCCCGCCGGGCTCGGCCGAAAGCTTGGGCAGGAGCCCGTGAGGGGCCCCGGGCACCTGGGCCTCCCCAGCGCGCAGGCCGCGGGCTGGGGGTGCGCGACCCAGCAGCCGTGGGGCCCGTGGGCTCGTGTTCTCTGCTCCCCGAGGAGCCGGCCTCTTGGTTTCCTGCTCAGTTTCCCATTTAAAGGGAGAGAAGCAGGTTCTGCAGTCACCGTGACCTGATTTCGGCAGGTTCCAGCCCAAGCTGGTAATTTGCTTGTTTTAAAAACATTCCGTTACAATTTCCACATTAGTACGTCCACGGCGCCTTCCCGGTGCCCGTGAGAGTGGCCTTTGCCGCAGGGTTTTATAAAAGCACAGAGCTGTCCGTTGTGCGTGTTGCCTCTAAAGACCGTTTCTGCAGACGTTGGTCTCAGGGCGTCTCGAAGGGGTGGAGTCAGAAGCGTTTTAAGGGGAGCGAAACCCGCGCTTCCCGAGGTAGACTTCGCTGGGTCGCTTTTAACACGCGGCATCGTTCGTTACAGCCTTGAATTACGTCGCGCCTGTTACAGGAGTGACGCCTGTGGTAGCTTGTGATTCAGAAGTTTAATTTTATGGCAGTTCGTTCGCTTCCGCCCAGAGCCTTGTCGAGGTGGAACTCGCGGCGGTTGTGTGTGCGTGGTCGCGTTTCAGCCGCTGTCCGTGTGGAAGGGGCTCTGGTTTGCGGGAGCTGCCCAGGGGCACGGACGCTGGAAAGGAAAACGAAAGGCAGGACAAGCAGGGCTTGTGGTCGCGGCCGCGTCTGGCTGCACGGCGCGGTGGCCGGCGCCCGGCCCTGCCCCTGGGTAAACAGCGCGCTGCCGGCGGAGGGAGGGCGTCCCCGGGTCCCAGGGCCACGGGCTTCCCGAGCAGCCCCGACGCCGTGGCGAGATGAGAATCAAGTGAGCGGGCAGGCGACACTGCAGCTTGCCGTGGCCAAGCCCCGTGGACGCCGCGGGCCGGAGCGGCGGGGTGCGCAGCGTGCTGAGCCCTTACACCGTCGTCTTGTGTCCTTCCTAGAGTCCATCTACCGCCGCGGAGCCAGAAGATGGAGGAAGCTGTACCGAGCCAACGGCCACCTCTTCCAAGCCAAGCGCTTTAACCGGGTGAGTGCGCCGGGGTCGCCCGCCGGGGTCGGGCTCGGCTCTGCACAGCGAAGCGGGCGGAAGGGGGCAGCGGGGGTGCCCAGTCCCGAGGGCAGGATGGGGACGCCTCCCCCGCGCGAGGCTTCCAGCTCAGACCTCTCCCCGTGGCTGGCCTGCTGGCCGCAGCTGGGTCGTGGTCTCTGGACCCCTCGGCCTCCCTGCTTCTGCGATACTTTGAGCCGCTTCCCTTCCGGAGCCGCCTGCCAATCCGGACGAGCCTTTCCAGGGCACGTTCAGCCGCAGGCAGTGCTTCCTGCTGGGGGTGGGGGTCCCCCGAGGACCCCAGAGCCAGCCCGGCGGCCTTCAGCTCAGTGTCCGCCCTCTTGTCGCACTGTCGTGTGATTCCATGTCAGGGGGCAAGGGGCGGTCCAAGGGGTGAGGTGTCGGAGACCCCATCTACGCAGGGAGAGGCGGGAGGCCTGTCCTCGCCCCGACCCTGGCGGCCCCCACACACTCCCCACCGCCCGTCCCAGTCAGGGTGGACACCCCCAGTCCAGGAGCCGCCGGCCCCACGGTTCACATTCACTCACGTGATGTGTCACCCGTGCGGCTCTGCCCCCCACGTGGACGCCCCCTGTGCCTCACGTTCCCCGTCTGCTGACACATGTGGAGGGCGTGGCACGTGGCGCCGGCCCTGGGGCCTCAGCATGTGATGCGGTGGTCGTGGTCCACTGCCTCGCACCGTCACACCCGTCTTGCCGCGCGGCTCTCACCTTTAGCGTCCGCTGGGCATGTCCTTGACCCTCTTCCTGCCCCCAGCACGGAACCCAGTGAGCGTGGACTGGACGCCACCCCTGCTCTGTGCCCCCGTGTCCTGTCCTTCGGTCACCCTGGGCGGTTTGGGGGCTTGAGCCACTCTGCCTGGGGCCCGGCCCATGTCCTCGGCCCCTGTCCTGGGATGAGAACACAGCTGGCAGCGCACCTGCCCTACCGTGGGAGCCAGGGCTGGGGGTCTCGGAGGGCTCCTGAGTGGCCGTGGAGACACTGGGCTCCCCAGGAGCGGGGGCCAGCGCACAGGAAGGTGTGCGGGGGTGACCTGCGGATCCTGGAGGATTTCCTGGAGGAGGAGGCACCCAGATGCACCTTCTGGGAAGTCAGGGGTGAGGAGCCAGCACAGAGGAGACGACGGGGCCCCCAGGGCACGGCAAGTGCAGGAGTCTCGGGGATGAGGTAGAGGGGTGCTGGGCTGTGCTGGGGCAGGAGGGCGTGGGGGACAGGGTGGCTTGGTGAGGCTGGCCCTCAGGCCAGGCCCTCAGCGGCCACTAGGGGCACCTGTGGGGCGTGGCTTTGGGGAGGGCTGCAGCACCCCGGGTTCTGCTGGAGCCCAGAATCTCGCCATCCCCTGCTCCAGCCCCATGGCCGCCTCCTGCTCCACAGACCTGCAGTGTGGTTTCTGGGGTGGGGGTGGGCACGTAACAAAGTGCCACGGATGGGGCAGCTTTGAGCCACAGATACTCTATGCTGGTTCTGGGGTGGGGGCCGCCCCTCTGCAGCCTGGGGCTCCTTCAACTTCTGGTGGCTCTGGCCGCCCTCGGCCTGCGCCCGCGTCGCCCCAGCCCCTGCGTCCGCCTCCCGGGGTCCTCGGCCTGCGCCCGCGTCGCCCCAGCCCCTGCGTCCGCCTCCCGGGGTCCTCGGCCTGCGCCCGCGTCGCCCCAGCCCCTGCGTCCGCCTCCCGGGGTCCTCGGCCTGCGCCCGCGTCGCCCCAGCCCCTGCGTCTGCCTCTCGGGGTCCTTGCCCCATCTCTGCCTTAGCAGGACCCCTGCCACCAGGCTTGGCGTCCAGTGGGGCCGCCCGGGTTGGTCTCCCTGGAGACCCTTAGCGTGGTCACATCGGCAGGGACCCTCTTCCAAGTCAGGTCCCAGCCACAGGCTTGGGGAGTCCTTGCTTCAGGGGCCACCACCCAGCCCCCCTCGGCCTGGGGCCTGCCACGCCCCCCTGTGCCAACACCTTCCCTTCCTGGGCTCATGCGTCCATCGACCGCCGCTCCCGGTGCCTCCCGCTCACAGGCACCCCGCTATTCCTCACGGGCCCACCCACCACGGCTTGGCTGCCGCTTTCTCTGCTTTGGTGCCTGGGCTGCCGGGAGGACGGTCCCTGGCTCTGCCCTTTGTTAGGGGGCGACGCAACCACCCGGGCCGCAGGGGCTGGGGGTGGGCAGGGAGGCGGTGAGGAGAGCAGGGCGCACTCACAGCCCGTGAGAGTCCAGACGTCTAGAACGTGGCCAGCAAGAGCCGGCCGTGAAGGGCCAGGGAAGCGGCCAGCCTTCGTGCCCACGCAGGCCCCGTGGCCACGACTTGCCCTGGCCACGCAGCCTGGCAGCGTGGGCGCCAACGGGGGCCTGGTCTGACCCGGGGCCGCGGGTGCCGAGCCCTGGAGCGGGAGGTTGGCGTCGCCGTTGGCTGGGAAGGTCGGGCCGAGCTCGGGACGCCGCCATCAGCGTACAGCCGGGCACAGAGGGCGCCCCAGAGGCCTGTCCAGTGCAGCAGGGACACGGCTCCCCCAAACGGAGCGGGGCGCCTCCCGCGCGTCCAGCCTCGCAGTGCCTCCTGGTGGCGGCAGAAGCAAGCGCAGCCCAGGTGAACCCGAGGACGCAGGAGGAAGCTGGCGTCCTGAGCAGAAGCCGGCAGAAGCCAGCGAGGGCGCAGCGCGGCTGCGGGGAGAGAGTTGTGCTGAACGCGCGCTGAGAACAAAGCCGGGTGATTGAAGTTAGGAGCAGGCGCCAACCTGGCAGCAGGTCGTAGAGGCTTAAAAACAGTTAAAAATACTTGTAACTCGTGAGTTTCTGAGAATAGAAACCTGGGCTTTAGGTTTCATTTTACTTTCCAATGGCACCTTCCCGGAAGGTCCGTAATTCAGACGTAGAATCCTGTGAGGTGCGTAACGGTGGGTAGGGCCTGCGCAGGAAGCGCGCGCCGCCGCCTGTTCGCAGTCGGAGCAGCCCCTGCTGCCCTCGGCCGCCGGCTCTCCTGGCGGAGCAGCGCCTTAGGGAATGTCACGGCTGACGTCTGCGGATTTGTGAAGGCACCGGGCAGCTACGGATTTGCTCCTAATACGGTCCAGGCGTTGCAGATTAAGGTGTTGAATAGTGACTTCGAGAAAGAGCGAAACACGTTTGCCGCATGTTACTTTTAAGGGCGTGACGCGTTGAGAGGGGAGCTGCGTAGGGCGACGCCGTCCTGCTCTGCGTCTCCGGCAAGTTCCAGGTGGAGTGACACGATCCTCGGTCGAGTCCCTTGTGGAGGGTGATGAAGGCAGTCCTCGACTGGGAGCAAATCCTTCTTTTTTCCTGCTTCCAAAGCTGAGGGCAGCGTTGGCTGATGAGCTCCTAGGAAGCTCAGTCGGCGCTTAATGTCTGGATGAAATCCGGGAACCAGCGAAGCTCTCACCTGCTCGGCTCCTAAGTGAAATCTGCTCCCTCTCCAAATAGGCCTGCAAGCAGTGAACGTCTCAGAGGAAGTCAGAGCCCGGTATGGGGACCTGAAGCCCATAGGTCAATATATTAGGGCGAAAAGGAATCTTCCAGAACACCAGCGCAGACTCTTCCTTGCCCAGATGAGGACGCCCAGTGCCAGGGCTGAAGTGTCTCAGCCCCGAGTCCCGAGTCCCACCCCGTCCTCCACCCGTGCCCTCACGGCTCGCTACCGCGTTGTGGTTTGCCGTTCGTGTATATTTCACGGAACATTAATTTACTGATAGTTTATGTTTTCTAAAAACTGGTTTAAGAAACTTAAGTTTCACACCATTTGGAGCCATACTGTATGGTTGTCACATTGGCTCCCATCAGATAAAAACTGTAAGCTCAAGGACTGAAGTTTCCGGAGCCGCGGCACGTCCAGGACTCGGCCTGTGTCACGGCGTCAGTGCCTGAAGAGAGCGCGATGCGGTTCATACTTGCCAATCGTCTTGCAGGTTATTCTGATCTTTCTCATCTCTCTGGGTTCCAGAATCTAAGCCCGGTCAGACTTGTTCTGCCTGGGAGCTGGCACTTTCCTCCTGGCGCAGTGGATTTAAAATGTGCGTGGTGGATGCCAGGGGTTTCGTGGCTACCTGCCACGGCTGATCGTGCTCAGAGCCACTCCGCAGCGGCCCCCGGCTCTGGGCACTGTCACCCCTGCCGCCCTGGGGCAGGCCCGGCGCTCCC
>JAQZBX010092713.1:0-12244 GCA_029593785.1 Cabassous unicinctus
TTCACCCATGAGAACATGTGACCTGTGCCCTAAAGGAAATGTCAGCCTCTCCTCCTCTAGTCTAATCATGGTTTCCCAGACTATAGAAAGCTAGAGCTGGAAGACAGCATGGAGTCATGGACTCTAATTCCCTCATTTGCTTGATTAGCAAACTGAAGCCAAGGTCGTGTAGCAGATCAGGGGCAGAGCCTGACTAGTCCCTGGGTTTCCTGATTACCCCACCACTACCCCGTCCCCCCACTTTTACTACAAATGTGAGCCAATCATTCCCCAAGTCTCTCAACTGTAAAGTCAAGTCTCTGTTCTGCAATCCCTGACTTTGCTACACAGGCACCCATTTCATGAATCACAGAGTCAAATTGTCAAGGGGAAGGATTCAACCAAGGATGTCTCTCAGGCTCATTCATTTGTTCTATTATTCATTTTCCTCTGTATAGCAAACACTTCTGGAAACTCTAGTATGTGCCAGGGGCTGGGATTACAGCTGTGGGCATGACTGATCCACAAGCCCTGACTTGGTGGAGTTTGCAGGGCTCCTAGCACCATTTTTTCCACTAATATCAGTTTGGGGCCAATTGGGAAGAAGAGTTCCTGGAGATGCAGCTGTCATTGGCCTTAGGTGGTGGCAGTGCCTGCTTCTTAGCTTTATATTCAATCCTTAGCCTGAAGGGTCAGGACTACCCTCAAATCAGTCTTCCAAGGTCTTCCCAAGGAGGGGCTCCTCCATGTTGCCTCCACACATCCAGCATCCATAAAACTGTTACAGGGACAAATGTTGAAGCCATATAATCAGACAGGCAAAATTTGTAACTTTATTTATATCCAAATTAACCTAGCTTCTATCCCAAGTCCCAAATTTACTCAGAAAACATAAGCCAGAAAATTCAGGCAAACTGTGTTAAAAGAGACCATCTCAGAGTTTTTCCTTTTCCTCGGTCCATTCAGTATACTCTTTTCCTCTTTTTTCCAAACACGACCTCATCCCTCAGAGGTCAGAGCCAGTTCCCAGGCCTTAGCTGTGGATATCTTTGCTAGCGTTTGATGGCGCACACCATCTCTCTTTGTCCCCATCCTTTCAGGCTGGCATCTGCTGAGGTACCTACTGTCCCAGTTGCTTGTGTGTTCCATGCACCCATCCACAACTGTGAGATTCGTTCAGTTCTCCAAGCCCATTTTCAGACTGTTGACTTCTTTGTTTCCCATGGGGTTTGGGGAAGATTCTGCTGTTCTTGTGCACCATAAGAAATGTTGTGGGTTTCTTGGGTTTTCTTCACCACATTTGCCAGCTACCATTTTTCTCCCATTGTGGTTCATCCCCAAATCGGTCCAGGTACTCTATCAAGTGAGCATCCCCTGACTCAGCCCAAGAGGACAGTTCTGAGAGCCTAAATCTCATATATCCTCACTGACTATTCTCTCCTCCTCTCAGCCTGTGAAACTTTTATCTAGTCTGTGTTTGCAGAAGAAAAAGATCTGCTTGGCAAACACTCTTCCAAAATTTTTCTGTCACACTACTGGGCAGTGGCTTTTTAATTTTTGAAACCAAACATGCGATGAATCTGTCTTTTCCTCTGGCTCTGCTGTGATCAGTGCCTCAGGAGAAAGAAAGCTCACTGGACGGCCTGGGCTGAGGGGTAAAGAGTGGAATTGGGAGAGTGGAGGAAATAGGCTCTGTAAATGGAGAAATTGGGGGTGAGTGCACTCATTAGTTAATATTCTACAATTTTCTCCCACCACACAAATATTCCAAAACAGGGGACCAGCTGGGCAAGAGTTCCAACAAATATCTTGCTCCTTTCCAGTGAAGACACAAACCTCTTTCCAACATACCGGCTACATACACTGCATTTGAATCATCTGAGACATTGCCTTTGATTGAAGACATCTGTTTACATAGCCACAGTTGGTGGGAGAGGCAACCCACCATGGGCCCTGAAGGTCCCTGCATGTTCTTGCTGGGCAGACCAAGAAAGTAAGGTCCTGACTGCTCTTTACCTGGACCATTTCTTAGTGGTGTGTTTGCAATGAATAGCATTGAGGGATGAGGTAGCATCTCCAGCCACAGACAAAGAGTAGTTTTTCTTCCCCTCACTGGAAAAGCAACAAATTCCCTAAGCTCAGTGTTTCTCTCCTGGGCACCCCACTACATGTGCAGGCACCATCTGTGTCCACCTACATCACTCTCCCACCCCTGTGGGACTGCATATCATGGAGAACTGGTGTGAACATGAAGCTGTGGCTACTGCTTTTGCCATGAGCAATAAATCCTTTGTCTCTGACCCAGGCATCTCATGTCTTCTGCCAGCATCCATGGTACAATAACCTACTAGCTTGTTAGCTAGTAAGTAGGGTAAAAATCTCAGATCCTTGACAACTCTTTTCAAAGATGACCTCATCAATGCCTTCTCCAAAAGGGCCCATCTATTGCCTTGACCTCCATTTGAGTATCTCAGCTATGCATGCACCTGCTAAGATGCCACTAAGACCAATGACCTAAAGGAACTCTTGGTGATAAAAAAAAAAAAATCAAATCTAGGCACCCATGCCTAGAAATCCAAAAGCACTGTGGCAAGGGAGGATTGTTTATTGGCGTCCTGGCCCAGCACAGGTAACTGGCTGGCTTGGACTGTGTTCTTGTTAGTTTTAGGAAGAAGGCCTCTACCCATCAAACCCACTTCTTAGTCTGCTGCTAGCAAACACTCGCCATTTCCAGACTCTCTGCAGCCCTTCCAGACAAGTTTTCAAACCTAATTAAGCTTAGCATTATCATTGTTGTTATCACATTAAGTTCCCACTTGGCCCTCAGCAGCAGAGACCACAAAGTCAGCACTGCATCTTTAAACAGAAACAACAGATTTTGGTTCAATTAAAAATTCATTAAAATGCAAATTAGTTTGTAAATTTTTCCCCTCCTTCTGATGATTCCTCAACGTGGCTTTTTAATCATAGCTGCTGCTGAAGGAGAGGTGAACCTGTAGATAGGAAGGAACGCAGAGGGGGAGCGAGAGCTCTCTGAGCCCCTCTCACCACTGCAGGGTGGATATTCCTCTGAGAGCCTTAACCCCTTCTTCACCCCCCATCTCTCCATTTTCCTCCCCAACGGGGACAGGTTTCATTCTCACTCTTCCTTAGTGCTTGACTGATAAACTCAATCATTTTTCTGGATCTCAGTCTTGCTGAACAAGGTTATCTTAAGGGAAACACCAGGATGACATGAATAATTAATGTTCTTCACCTATACTCCCTGCCCATTCTGTGATATTCTGATGATGTGTTCAGAGAGATTTCTCCACTACCAGGTCAATGAAATTTGACTAGGGGCCTCCTGCAATGACTTAAAATGACAATTAACTCCCCAAGGGATTAGTCAAATCCTTCAAATTATGGAGGCCATGGAGAAACAACATTTACAAATGAATACCGATGGCTACTTTATACAGAACCTCTAATGCTCTACCATCAACATCTCATCAATCTACCCAGCAACCTTACCTCCATATTATTATGCCCAGCTTAGAATGGAGAAATGGAGGCTGAAAGACTTGGGGGTTCTTGCCCAAACACACATAATTAGAAAGCAGTAGCGTCAGGACTTGAATCCACTTCCATCAGATTCCAAAGCCCGTGTCCTTTCAGTTATACCAATTCCATGACTCTTTTCTTCATGCCACATACCTGGTTCAGCTCACTGTTTCACTAAATTGACCAGCTGTCACATTCAGTTGATCCTAAAGACAGGTGGGCTGTATACACTGATGCTGGCTTTCACAACGCCAGGCTGCCTCAGACTCAAGGAGAAATGCTATCATCTCCCTGCTTACTGTGGGGAGCCAAGCAGCAACTCCAAGTTCATTGCGTTCCCCTAATTGCTGAGAACACATTCAGGAAGTATGGTAAATGCAACTTAATTGAGAACTAATTAACTCATTATAGTTATCTCATTACATGCTAATTAAATGTCTAAATATTCCTTTCTTCTCAGATAAAGGAATAATAAAATAAAAAGTCAACCAGTAAAGCTGGATCTCCAGATGAAAGGAATCAGATGTCCGGCCCTGGCTAGGCATCATCCCTGCCAGAAGCAGCGAAGGGACTCTGTGGTCCCAAAGAAGTAGTCTAGTTTATTAACACCATTTTCAAGGAAGACGTTCAAAGGCACTGGGCAGGTTTTGGCTTTCAGAACAGTTCTCCATTAAATCTGGTGTGAAATGGGATTTGGCCTCCAAGGCCCCAAGAGAGAGAACCTGGCAAAGGCTGTTCCTACCACCCGGCTTCTAACTATAAGAGCTTGGGCTTTTTATCCCTTTGTTTGCTTTTAATCTGCCCTTTTCTTTGAAAATCCCAGGAGACCTTCCACATAACTGTCTGTTGTTATCAAGAACATATTGCCAGGGCAGGGCTCAGTTTCAACTCAGCTCCCAAGTAATCATTTGCTCTTAATCTGCTTTCAATAGCGATGCGGTTTAACCCCTTCCTCTGCCAAGTTTCCAGGAGCCTGTTGCTCGTCTAAAGACAATCAGCAGGAATGGAGGGGCTGAGAGGTGCCTCTGTGGCAGCCCAGGAGGAAAGGGGAGAAGGAAAGGCTAAGGGAATACGTCTGTTGGCCAAGCTTTGCTTTCCTCCCTGGCGTGGTTTTCGTGTTTTGTTTTGTTTTTTTCTAAATTATGTTTGTTTAAATCACTGAGAAAAGAAAATTCCATTTATTCCTGTCAGAAACTCAAATCAATATCCTATCCTTGCAGACAAGGGAGTTAGATCCTGTTCTTGCCTGCACGTCGCCATCGGAACTGATGGGCGAGTGAGTCTTGAGCTGCTTTATTGAGATGGGTTGGTACTGCATGGTGAAAGCACGTATCTTATTTTTCATCTTAATGAAGAGCAGGGATGGCTGCTTCGAAACGCTCCACTTGACTCCCTGAAACCTCTCCAGTTTGACAACTATTACTTTTTTCAGTTCTTCCCAGCTGCCTATCTTATTGAAGAATGTCCCAACCAAATCATTCTAGAAGTTTTCCTTCCTTCGTTCCTTCCTTCGTTCCTTCATTCCTTCCTTTCTTTCTCTTTCTTTCTTTCTTTCTCTCTTTCTCTCTCTCTCTCTCTCTTTCTTTCTTTCTTTCTCTCTCTCTCTCTTCTTTCTTTCTCACAGTCAATGTTTATTCTCAATTTTTAGGGAGAATGGTGTTAACATAACTCGTAGAAAACGAACCTGGCTGAAGCCCCATTGTCTGAGGGGAGCCCCTTACCTCGTCTGCCACAAATTGATTTGAACTTGTGATGGTTTGAAGCTGGATAGACCCCCCAGAAAACTATTTCCTTAAAATATCCATTCCTGTTAGTGTAAACCTGTTGTAGGTGGACCCTTTTGATCAGGTTACTTCATTTAGGGCATGGCTTAGGCTGTGACCTGATGCTCCTACTGAAGTCCTTTATAAACTGCATGAATAGGGGAGGAGAGAGAGAGCAACAGAAGGAGAAAGCTGAAGGCAAGGAAGCCCAGAGGAGAAGGCAGAGCCTAGCAGATGCCACCACGTGCCTTGCCGTGTGACGGAGGAATCCAGGATTGCCAGCAGCCAGTCTTCAGGGAGAGAGCATCATCTGATGATGCCTTGATTTGGACATTTTCACAGCCTCAGAACTGTAAGCTTGCAAGCTAATAAATCCTCTTTGTAAAATCTAACCTATTTCAGCAGCCGAGCAGACTGAAACATCTCCCAAACCCTTTTGGTCCAGAATATATTTCTATAAAATTGCCTGGTGGTATTCCTTAGCTTTACCTTTCACAAAGACAACAAGAATTAGTTGAAAACAATGAGCTCATCCTGTGCAATGAAAATGGTAAACCACTCATTATACAGCCAGTTTAGTTTTTGGTGCATACAGCAAACTATAAATAATACACAGTGAGATTTTCATATGAATTTTTAACTTCTTCTCACTACAAAAGTAGTGTGACCCTCTTAGTACCGCAAGAAGCTTGCCGGCCACGTGATTCGCCTGGACTTTTGAAAATGTATTTCACTGCCTATCTTACTTTCACTGGGTGTCTAACCCCATTCTTGTTCCGTTTCAGTCTGTGCCGGGACATGGTTTCCTCGTATCAGGCCCTTGCTTGCTTGCTCTGATTTGCAGAAAATGCTCCATCTCTTCTTATGCATGTGTTCAAAGTTCACTTTAAGTACAGAGTATTTATCAACTGGATTGCTCTGCAAAACGCCTGCCGCTGGTTACTCATTACAGGGAATGGCTCCTCTTCCTATTTTGCGTGGCCATGCAGCTTTCTGCCTGTGTCTCATCTACGCGCTGTTTTCTTTGACCAGCTGCCTCCATTCCCACCCTGCAACCTGACCCTGGGTGCCATACTTTAACCTCTGCTCCTTTAGGGTGGGAAAGGTGACTAGCAGTTTGGGACTGAAGTTAAAAGAGCTCTTCTATTGCTTGGAAACGTGGGCACTGTGATAAAATCCTCTTGATGGAAGCATCATCCTGGTGATCATGGGGCTGGGATGGGGCTGGGTGCCCAGGGGTGTGTGGTTTCTACTAGTGAGTGGTTCTCAACCCTGGCTGAGAATTGAAACCCCTGGGGGAGCATTTAAACATCCCAATGCTTCCAACTTCCCTCAATGACTCTGATTTAATTGTCTGGGGGCAGACTGAATCAGGGTTGTTTCAAGTTCCCCAGAGGGGACTGAAAGCCATGAGGCTACAGATGTTAAGCCACATCCGAGTCTGCAAGGACAAGCTGAGAGTTGCCTTCAGGGAAGGCCATGTGTCAATCTCCAGTCCAAAGATCAGCAACAAGATTGAAGTCCAGACAGCAAAGCCAGGAGTTCAGAGTGGGGCAGAGATGGAGCCCAGGGTAACAAAGCAGATCAGACTAGAGCCCTAAGGATCCAGAGGGGTGGCTGGCTGCCATGCTGTGTCCTGGGAGAGAAGGGGACACAGCTCAGCCTGGGAGGCCAGAGGGTGCCTGGAGCCCAGCACGGGCAGCTGGAACTGAGGCAGGTCCAGCAGGGGTCCTGAGGTTTCATGCTTCAGGCTATTAGCCACCCTTCTGGCTGCAGGACTAAGCGTTTTAGTAATGAACCATTTCATAGCCTTGCTACAAAGGTTATTAACGGCAAATATAATGGAGTAAAATCATGGACTCTCAGAGCTGGAAGAAACAATTTTTAGCCCAACCCCAAATCAGATCCAGACCTGTTTCTCCTCCCTCAGATCTCCACTGCTAAAAGACTGAAGTAGGATGTTCATAGAGGCAGGCAAAAATAGCCTGACATTTCAAGAAGGAAGCTTCATTGTTCATCAATTCTTTTAATCGGGTGGGGTAGGAAATGTGAGATAATCTCTAAATAGGCCATTCTCAAATTTTAGTGTGCTTCAAAACCACTCGTAGGGTGGGGGGTGTGTGTGATACAAATGCAAATTCCTAGGCCCACTCCAGAGGGCCCGATTAGGTAGGTCTAGAGAGGCACCCAGGAATCTATATTTTTAACAAAGATGATGTCTCACTACAACAGAGATCCTGGTGTAAGTGGTTCCAGAACCAAGTTTTAAGAAATGCTGGCTCTAGCAGAGATGCTATTGTCTGTTTCTGAAGATAGCTTGATTCCTGGGCAAAAAATCAATCTCCTAAACTGGCAGTTATCAATACTGCCTGCACATTAAAGTCACCTGGGGAGCATTTTAAGAACTACTGTTGCCTGGGCCTCACCCTAAACCACTTGAATCAGACTCTCTAGGCCGTGGTCCTGTATCAGCTACACATCACTATAGTGCTGTGTAACAAACTATCTCAAAACTCAGTGACTGAAAACAACAAGCATTTATTTCTCACTCAGGTGTGTAGGTTGACTAGTTTGGCTCATCTAAACTGCTCTTAGCTGGGCAAATTTGCTCGCTCCAGACACCACATTGAATTCAGGTCTGCTTCATATATGTTTCATTCTCCTTGGACCAGTGGCTACCTTGGCATGTTCTTCTCCGGCATATCACTGGAATGCAAGAGACAGGCCTAACCAAGCACATTTAAGGCTTCTGCTCATGTCATGTCCAGTAACATTCCTTTGGCCAAAGCAAGTCCTGTGTCAGTAGGATGGTGTCTTTGTTTCCTAGAGGTCCCATAACAAATTACCACAAACTGGGTGGCTTAAAACAATAGAAATTTATTGTTTCACACTTCTGGAGCTAGAAATCCTAAATCAAAGTATTGGCAGAGCTACACTCTCTCTGAAATCTGTAGGGCAGAATCCTTCCTTGAGTGTTCCAGCTTCTGGTGTTTGCCGGCACAGCCTGCCTTGACTGGCCTTCTGTCTTTACACGGCCTTCTCCCCTGTGTCTACCTGTCTCTGTGTCCAGATGTCCTCTTCTTATAAGGACAGCGGTCATATTGGCTTACAGTCCACACTGGTCCACTATGACCTCATCTTAACTAATCACATCTTCAAAAACCCTACATTCAAATAAGATCACATTCACAGGCCTGGAGGTCAGGTCTTGAGCATATCTTTTGGGGGGACATGATTCAACCCATACCACATAAGAAATAATACTACTCTGCTCAGTGATCCAAACCATCACAGACTCAACCCAGACCCATCAATCAAAATTTCTGGGTGGGGTATGAGTAATGACAAATGACCTCAGAATGTGCAGCTAGGATTGGGACTCTTTATTCAAAATGGCAGTGCAGGTCCCAGTCAAATCATAAATATTCAGTTAATCCTGTGTGAAGAAATGGCAATGCTACCCTGTTTGGAATAACACATGAGGAGTAACACTGTGGCAAAAGGATTGTTAATTAAATGGTAGGGAAAATAAAAATCACGCAAAGTACATGACTTGCGCTTGGCAGCCCTTCAAACGTCTGGATTCAGTTATCACATTGTGCAGCGCCCTGCCCTCGTCCCACTGACTTGTTCCTTCTCTGACCTTACACTGTCAGTCCCGTCAATCACAGTCCATCTGCCACCGGTTCGTTTCCTCTCACCATCTGGTCTCACTCTTCTCCGAATGTACTGTCTACATTTTGACATGCTACCCTTAAATCAGAAGGTCCCCCAATGCTCCCGATGTGGCCTTGACTTGTGAGGACTAAAAGCAGACAGATTTGTCCCTTGTGCTGAGACTAAATTCCTGTTAGCACAGCCCATGTGAAACCCCCGGGAAGGGCAGCACCCACCCCAGCCAGGTCAGGCATGTGGCCCTGGAGTCTGTGCCAAGGACAATTTCTCAGCCAGTTGCCCTCCCATTTGGTCCTCTCCCAGCTCTGCCTCTCATTCCCTGGGCATGTCAATTCCTCCTCTCTGGATCCCAGTTTCCACATCTGGAAACAGAGATGTCTGAAGTTGACCCCGCCCTTCCAGCATTGACCTTGGAGAGTATGGGATTAGGCACCTGTGAAAGTGGACCTCAGATATGCACAACTATAGTCAGGGGTTCCCAGGGAAGCCCAGACACTTGCCTGGAGTTGTCATTTCCCAACAGCACACTTATGAAATGCCCAGGCAGAGGCTTATGTAGCTCCAGAAAAATGGATTGCTTTGCTTGTTACTGTTGGAACAACCCCCTGAACTTGGAGGGGCTGAGGAAGAGCTTTGACATATCCAGGCTTCCGGGGCCCATTTAGGATGCAGTCGCCATGGCTGGGTGCCAGTCTTTCACAGTGTTGGGATGTTTTATTCTGAATATGCAGCTTTGTAATTCCCTCACACAGGATCAACTGGATAGTTACGGGTTGACGGGGACCTGAATTGCTGTTTAGAAAGAAGAATCTTAACCCTAGAGCTCACAGGCCTGCCTCCCTCCCTTTGGCTCCATGAAGCCCTGGCTTGGCAGTCCTTTCATTGCTCTTTCATCATCTCCCTGTACCTGAGCTCCTGGGAGACCAATACGGAGAGGAGCCCTTCAACGACCCTGACCCTAACCAGTGCAGGCCCACGGGCCTGCCTCCCTCTCTGCTCTCCTACACTTCTCTCCCCTGCATTGCTAGACATCCATCACCTCGGCCTCCTGGTTACCCCCAGAACACACCAAGTCCTTTCCCTCTCCCCAGCCTTTGCACTTGCTGCTTCTTCTGCCTGAAACACTCTTACTGAGGTGACCAACCACCCCAATTTGTCTGAGACGGCCCTGCTTTTAGCACTGGAAGTCTAGCATCCTGGGAAACCCCTCAGTCTTGGGCAAATGAGGAGGGTTGATGTTTTAGTCTGCTAAGCTGCAAAAAGCAATAGTCCAGAAATGGGTTGGCTTTTACAGTGGGGATTTATTAGCTTACAAGCTTACACCTCTGAGGCCATGAAAATATCCAAATTAAGGCATCATCAGGCAATGCTTTCTCCCTGAAGACTGGCTGCCAGCCATCCTGGACTCCTCTGTCACGTGGCAAGGCACATGGTGGCATCTGCTGGACTCTCCCTTCTCTTCTGGGTTTCATTGCTTTCAGCTTCTTGTTTCCATGGCTTTCTCTTTTCTCTTTCTGCATCCATCCTGTTTATAAAGGACTCCAGTGAGAGGATTAAGATCCACCCTGGATGCGGTGGGTCACATCTCATTAAGATCCTACTCACCAAAAGATTCTACTTACAATGGGTCCACACCTATGGGAATGGATTAGCTTTAAGAACATGTTTTTCTGGGGTCCATACAGCTGGGCACCCAACTATTCTAAATGTTCACATGGCTGGCTGTTCCGTTCCTTCAGTCTCTGCTCATGTACCCTCCTTATTATCATGTACCCTTCCTGACTTATTCCCCCAACTTCTTTTCACTTCCATCACTTATCACATTCTGAACTTGTCTGAAACTTATTCATTATCTCACTCCTCTTTTTATGTAGCAATCAGGGACTGAGTTCTCCATTTAGAAGAGAGTCTGGCCTGTAGAAGGTATTACTTAAATATTTTCTGTTGGACTGAGTTTAGGTAGATTGGATTGGTGTATTTTGTTCTCTGGCCATAGACATCAGGGTCTGGAAGCATTGGTTTCAACATCACATCCTCCTGGGACATTTTAGGAAGCCAACGGGTCCTTGAGTGTCGGGTGGAAAACATCTTACAGGCTCCAAAAGAGCTTGGACTTTTGCTCTCTTTGTTACAAGCTGCCCAGGGATGTACTGGCCAAGGCAGAAAACAAAATTCTTTTCACCCTCTAAAGCTGCAGCAAAGTTTTGTGTGGAGAAACATGAAGGCTGCTAATCACAAATTTAAAGAGAAGAGGTGTAGTATGCTCAAGAATTGGAGAAGAGCCGAGCATCACGCAACTACTCTTTAATCACATTGAAAATGGCAAGTAGTTATAGAGTATCTATCTTTAGTGCATTTTTTCACCTAATTCTCATAACTTCTATAAAAAGTAGATGATATTATGTCCCTTTAGAAATGAGGAAACTGAGAAAGAGAGAGACCAAGCAAATAAATCACATTAGCTGGAAAGCGACAGCAGATATTTGAAGATAAGTCTGTCTGGTTGTAAAGGCTTTTGCCTTCTCTCTCAACACCAATTGCCTCCTCATTTCACTAACTGTGCAATAATTTAAATACATAATGTAAAGCTTCCATAATAACTTGGAAAATATCATGTTTAATGTTTCATTAAAAATTAAGATACAAACATGTATGTAAACTTTGTTAATATTTTACATTTTTAATATTTTTCATGGAAGAAAGTATTAATCTACACCAAAATAATATAGTGGTTGCATTGAAAGGCAGATTTATAAGCAATTTTTAAATATAATTTAAAAATATTTGGTACTTTTATACTTTAAAAAAACCAATATGTTTGTTCAAATGGAAAGTTACCAAAGCATTATTTATAAATAATGGGATGGGTGGTAAACTCCCAAGATCTCAGATAAGTAATGTCATTTGGTTCTTCAATGGCTGGAGAGTGAGAGTGGGGGCAAGGACAGAAGTGGTATTCTGAGCAAGAAGAAAAGAGATAGAACAGGAAAGATTGGTGGTGTTGGACAATGTCTTGGCTGGTGTCAAAATTAAGACCCCTCAGGTCAGAGTGCCCTGAATCAGTGCCCCAGAACAGAGCCTCTGACAGGCAAGATCATTCCAGAAGGAAGGTGCAGAATGCATCTCATGCTTTATCCCCTTCTACTTACAGGGGCAAAAATCAGGAGCAATCTTCTTTTTTTATAGGTGTTTGGACATGATGAGTTTCCTGAGAAGCTCACATTATGGTTCAGCCGTTAGATGTTTGGCCAGCATTCGGTCAACCCTGAACAAGCCTTTTGTGC
>JAQZBX010092714.1:0-12099 GCA_029593785.1 Cabassous unicinctus
ATTGGATAAAAGCGCCAGCCATTGATGATGTAATCTCCCTGATTGATGCAGATGTAATCAGCCATCCATGCAGTAAACTCACTGGTGATTGAAGTCCATAAATGCTCTTGTATTACAATTAGCCCAGGGCTTGTTGGAACAAACACCTGGACACAATTACCTGGCCGAGTTGACACATTAGCCTAACCATTACAGGGAGGAAGGAAGAGAAAAGATCAAATGGGGGTATTTAGTGGTCAGGGGAAATATTTTTCATTACCTTACAGTGATGGACACAGGACATGGTAAATATCATCAAAAATTATTAAACTATACCGTCTAAATTGTAAACTATACTGTAAACCATTGACAATGTTTTGTAACTATGTTTCACTATCTGTATAACAGTTATAACAATGCTACCATCCATATACAAAAATGTTTTAACATGGGGTGAGGAAAGGGGGAGGAGTTTGGGTATATAAGAGTCTCTAGTATTCTGTATTTGACTTTGCTGTGACCTAAAACTTCTTTGAAAATTAAATGAAAATTTGGGAGACACTGGGGAATGAGAGGGGAAAGGTGCCACAGTACAGACTGGACACCTGATAATGTAGTGATAAAAGGAAAAATGTTTTTAAAAAATTAATTTTTTTTGTTTTTCCCCATTTTTTGAATATACCAATCCTTTAATTTTGTCTTATTTTTAATATTTTTTGAAATTTCCATGTATTTTATCTCTTATATTTAAATTTATCATTATTATTTCATTTTCCTTTTAATTGTATTTGTCTATTATATGGGCTTAATCTTCAAGGAAGGTTTAGATCACAGAAGGGTTACAAGGGGGATAGGAGAGAATCATTGGTGGGGGTGTCTGGGATGGTGGTTTCATGGGAGGAAGTTCACCTGAATATACATGAAAGATATATTAAATTGTTGAAATGATCAAGGGGTGTGGCATGGTCACAATGGGTGGCTAATCACTCAATAAATGAGAGAATACTGAATTCCCAGCCTGGAGAGTTCTAACACATTCTCCAAGGGAGCAGCAACAGTCCCCCGAGGGCAGGGAAGTGTCTGGCAAAGAAGGATGGTCCACTAATGGATTCTTGTTATTGATGACTAGCCTTACAAGTCTTTGCTCTTATAATTGAAACTTAGCCTACTGTTATGGGGTGCCTAAGGGTTGCCACCTGAGAGCCTCCTTACTGCTCAAATGTGGCCTATTTCTAAGCAAAACTCAGTACATGAATGCATTACCTTCCCCCCAGTGTGGGACATGACTCCCAGGGATGAGCCTCCCTAGCAACAAGGGATTAATACCTAGTGCCAACTGGCAATATGACTTGAAAAAGACCTTGAATAAAAGGGGAGAAAGGTAAAGACAAATCAGTTCATGTGGCTAAGAGACTTCAAAGAGAGTCGGGAGGTCATCCCAGAGGTAACGCTTGCACACACCTTAGTAGAATCTCATAGAACACCAAAGTCAATATCACCCCACACAGAGGGGCTCCTGAGGGCTCCTGAGACACTGAGGTCCTATATAAGGAAGGATAGCTCAAGACATTGATGCCTTATCAGGGGGCTATACTTTGGAATCTGTGTCCTGATTGTGATAGAGTTGGACTCAAATCCATCCTCCCTGCACATGGTCCATTAGTCCCTTCTATTCAAACCTATATGTGGTGCTGGAGTTTGTAGGTGTACTTCTGGAGACTGGAACCTTTGGCCTGCCCATGTGCCCGCTGTGCCTGGAATATCAGTGGAGCTGCAACTCCTACTCAGCAGCTCAATGGACTCACCCAAGTCACCTGGTGCGGAGATGATGGTGGACAAAAGTCATCCCAGGCAACACAGTGTCTGCATCTGCAGGCAGGATAATCCCATCCATCTTATCCATGGGATATAAGCCCTCTCTCACTTGGAGGTAGAGTGGAAATCACCATCCCAGATTCCTCAGGAATGGGGGAAGATCTATGGATTAGAGTGGACTTACTGGTATTCTGTTGTAGACATATTGTTGTTCAAGCAATGGAAAAAATTACAACATAGATGTGGATCCAGTGGCCGCTGGATGCTTTCGGGGCAGGGAGAGGGAAAAGCAGTTGTAATACAGGGGCTGTTTGGGGACTTAGGAATTATCCTGAGTGACATTACAATGACAGATATAGGCCATTTTACATCAGCATATAACATGCAGAACTGTGTTGGAGAGAGTGTGGTCTACAATGTGAACTATGGTTCATGCTTAGTGGCAAAGCCCCAGGATGTGTAGATCCATTGCAGGTGATGGGCCACACTAATGAAAGATGTTTAAGTGGGAAGTTTTGGGCAGTGTGGGAGGTGGGGAACATGGGAATTCCTGTAATTTTTGTGTAACGTATATGTAATCTAAGCATCTTTTAAAATATAAAATAAATAAATAAATAAATAAATAAACACACACACAAAAAACAAAAGAAACAAACAAAAAGATAAACAACAGTCTACACATTGACAAGTCTTTTAAAACAAAACTTAACTTTAATTTTCCTATATTTTTAATATAGTGGATTATTATTTGTGTTAAGAAAGAAACACATATGTATAGTATTATATCATGTTTTTCATTTTAGTAATTTTGTTCAATATGTGTAACTGATTTCTTATGTAATTTTATTTTATGCATTTAAAATATAATTATTCTTAGGGGAAAAAAAACAGAACAAAAAAAACAAAGGTTATAGACTTGGAGAAGAGTGTAGAAATGAAGATTATTAGGAACGATAAACTAAAGTGTAAAAAGACAGACAAGAATAAGTTAAAACATTGTAAAGCCAAAGGCAAAGTGGATGAAGAAACTAATGCCTTTACAGTAATAACACTGAATGTTAATAGACTTAATTCTTGATCAAAAGACACAGACTGACAGAATAGGTAAACAATATGAGTCATCTATATGCTGTCTACAAGAGACTCACCTCAGACGTAAGGACACAACCAGATTGAAAGGTGGGAAATAGTTATTCCACAAAAATAATAACTACAAAAGATCTGGAGTAGCAATACTAATATTAGAAAAATAAATTTTAAAAGGTAAACCATTTTAAGAGATGGACATTCATTATAGATTAATAAAAGGATAATTCCCCAAGATGAAATAACTATAATATTTAGACACCTAATCTGGATGTCTCAAGATACATGAGTCACACACTGGCAAGATGAAGGAAGAAATAGATGTCTATACAATAATAGTTGGAGACTACAATACACAACTCTCAGCATGGAATAGAATATATGGAGGAAGGATAAATAAGGAAACAAAAGGCTTGAATAACATTATAAATGAACTAGACCTAACATATTTATAGAGCATTACCCCACAAAACAGCGGGATATACATTCTTTTCAAGGCTCATGGATTCTTCTCCAGGATACTCAATATGTTGGAATATAAGCCAGGTTACAACAAAACTGAATGTTTTGAAATTATACAGAACACTTTCTCTGGTCATAATAGAATGAAGCTGGAACTCAATAATGGAAAGAAAAATGGAACATTCACAAATATGTGGAGATTAACAACACACTGTTAAATATTCAGTAGATAAAAGAAGAAATTGCAAGAGTAAATATCCTGCAATGAATGAAAATGAGAATACAATGTATCCAAACCTATAGGACTCTGCAAGGACAATGCTGTGAGCGAAATTTATAGCCCTCAATGCTAACATTAAGAAGGAAAAAAGAGTTAAAATCAAAGACCAATTGCACACCTGAAGGAACTAGAAAAAAAACAGCAAACTAACCCAAAACCAAGCTGAAGGAAAGAAATAATAAATATCAGAGCAGAAATAAATGAAACCAAGAACAACAACAACAACAAAACAATAAATGGATTAAGGAATACCAAAACTTGGTTCTTTGAGAAGATAAAAAAAATCAACAAACATTTACAAAGACTGACAAGTAAAAAAATAAGATGCAAATAAATAAATCAGAAATTAAAGGGGCGTATTAACACTGACACTGCAGATATCGTAAGAGGATAATATAAACAACTATATACCAAAAAAAGTAAGCAACATAGACAAAATGGACAAATTCCTAGAAACACACAATCTACACTGATCCTAGAAGAAATAACAGACAGCAACAAACCAAACACAAGTAAAGAGATTGAAACAGCCATTAAAACATCCAAAAGATGAAAACCCCAGGACCAGATGGCCTCACAAGTTAATTGTACCATTCATTCAAACACATTCTAATACCAATCTTGCTCAAGCTTTTCCAAAAAATTGAGCAGGAAGGAATGCTACCAAATTCATTCTACAAAGGCAACATCACCCTACAACATACTACATAAAGAGAAAGTTATAGATGAATATCGGTGGCAGTTTGATATTATTGATGAATTCCAAAAAGAAATACTGATTGCATTTGTAAACTGGCCTATCGGAGGTTTCACTTTTGCTTGATTAAATAATGATTGAGGCTTTGATTGGGCCACATCAGTAGGACATTGAATCTCTGACCCTTGGTGGATGGGGACTCACAGAGAAACTGCACCCCAGAGAAGGAAGGTTGGAGTTTTGACACTGGAGCCTGGGAATTAAACACATAGAGAAGCAGATAAGTGAACAAGGAGAGAAAACTCAATTGGACACAGCAGAGGCCCTGGCAAAAGTGATGAGCCATTTGCCTGATAGTCTACAGCTGGCCTTGTGGATAGAGCAGAGGTGCTGAGTCTGGAGAGAAATGAGCCCCAAGAAGAGAGGAACCCAGGAAGCCTGAACACTTGCAGACATCAGCAGATGACTGGAGTGGCAACAGACTTTAGTGAGGGAAGTAACTTATGCTTTATGGCATGGTAACTCTGGGCTTCTACCCCAAATAAATAGCCTTCATAAAAGCCAAAAGATTTCTGGAATTTTGCATCAGCGCCCCTTTGGCTGACTAACACAATAGCCCTAATGAATATAGATGCAAAATTCTTCAAGAAAAATACCTGCAAATCAAATCCAAAAGAATCATAGACTACAATCAAGTGGATTTTGTCCCAGTTATGCCAGGGTTGTTCCACACAATAAAATCAATTAGTGTGAAAAATGATGTTAATAAATTGAAGAAGAAAAATCACATTATCATCTAGATTGATGCAGAAAAGGCATTTTACAAAATACAGCCTTTGTTCTCAATAAATACAATCCAAAAGATAAGAATAGAATGAAGCTTTCTAAACATGGGAAATTGTATATATGAAAAACACAGAGCTAGCATTGTACTCAAGGGTGAAAGAAGGAAAGATTTCCCATTGAGATCAAGAACAAGACAAGAATGCCCACTATCACCACTCTTATTCAATGTTCTGCTGGAAGTTCTAGCTAGAGGAATTATGCTACACAAAGAAATAAAATGCACCCAAATAGGACAGGAAGTAAAACTTTCACTATTCACTGATGATATCATCCTCTATGTAGAAAATCCTGTAAAATCCATAACAAAGTTCCTAGAACTTACAGACAAGTTCAGCAAACTGGCAGGACACAAGATTGATATACAAAAATTGGTAGCATTTCTATACACTACTGAAAAGCAATCTGAGGAAGAAATCAGGAAAAAAATTCCATTTATAATAGTGACTAAATAATAAAATATTTAGGATAATCTTAACCAAGGACATAAAGGACCTGTATTCAGAAAACTGCAAACATTGCTTAAAGAAACCAGAGTAGACTTAAATAAATAGAAGGGCATTTCATGTTTATGAACTGGAAGACTATTGTTAAGAATTTAATTCTACCCAAATTGATTTATAAATTCAATGCAATATCAATAAATTTAACAGCCTTTTTCTTTGCAGAAATGGAAAAGCCAATTATCAAATTTATTTAGAAGGGTAAGGGACCCTAAATATATTTTTAAAAAAGAATGAGTTGGAAGTTTCTCACTCCTGACTTTAAAACATATTGCTTAGCTACAGTGGAAAAAACACCATGGAACTGCCATAAAGGTTGACATATTGCCCAAAGGAAATGAATAGAGAACACAGCAATAGACCCTCACATCTAAGTTTATGTGATTTTTGACAAGGCTGCTAAGTCCACCCAGCTGGATAAACCCAGCTGGGTCAGAAAAGTGTATTTCACAAGTGGTGCTGGGAGAACTGTATATTCATGTCCAAAAAGAAAGAAAGAGGATCCTTGTTTCACACCTTATATAAAAATTGACTAAAAGTGTGTGAAGGACCTTAATATAAAAGATACAAGTATAAAACTCCTAGAAGAAAATATAGGGAATCATCTTCAAGATCTTGTTTTAAGCAGTAGTTTCTTAAAACTTACACCCTTAGCATGATCAACAAAAGAAAAAAATAGTTAAATGGGACCTCCTCAAAATTAAAACAATTTCATTCTTCAAAAGACTTTGTCAAGAAAGTAAAAAGGCAGCCTACCTAAGTTGAGAAAATATTTGGAAACCACTTCTCCAATAATGCTTTGATATACATGTTATATAAAGACATCATACAATTCAATGATAAAAAGCAGTCAATTCAATTAAAAAGTGCACAAAGGACTTGAATAGAAATTTATCAACACAGGAAACACAAATGGCCAAAAAGCACCAGAAAAAATGTTCATCAGTAGAGATTAGGAAAATGTACATCAAAATTACCATGAGACACAAATTCACAGCATATAGAATGGCCATTATTTTTTTTAGACAGAAAACTACATGTGCTGGAAAGGATGTGGAGAAACAGGAACACTTCTTCACTGTTGGTGGGAATGTAGAATGGTGCAGCCTCTGTGGAATACAGTTTGATAGTACCTCAAGAAGCTAATATAGAAATGTGTTGTGATCCAGTAATACAAATACAAGGATTATATTTAGAAAAACAGAAAGCAAGGATGCAAACTGACATTTGCACACCAATGTTCATAGCAAAATTATTCACAATTGCTACAATATGGAACCAGGGCAAGTTTCCAACAGCCAAAGAATGGATAATAATATGAACTAAATATGATGAGTAAACTCACAGAGGTGAAGTCTAGAGTATAGTTTACTAGGAAATAGGATGTGGGTTGAACATGAGAGGTAATGCTTAATGTATGTAGCATTATTAATAAGGTTAATTGTAAAAGTTTGGAAGAAAAACAAGTAAAAAAAGAAAAAAGAACAATTGATGTTTCCAGGGATCTTGTGAGGAGAGTACATGAAATTTTCCAGTCTTGCATTGTGTCAAGCACATCAAAATTGTCCTTGGTTTCCATGGCTAGTAAACCACAGTTTGGATATTGTTGTGCAATTGCCTATGCACAAGGTCTTCATGACTCCTTTCTCAGCCAGCTATTCAATGATATCAAGCTATTCTCTCTCTTTTTCTCACACTCTCTCTCTCTGAGAAATTCTACAGATATACTGGGTCATGTCTTTCTCCTGACACCATTCTGTGTGGTTTTGCTTTGAGATTCTATCTTATTCTTGCAAGCAAAACTGAAAAGGTCTGGTTAATATCCTTCAGGTAACTAAGTGCAAGGAGTAAACTTCTAAAATTAGATTAATAGAAAACTAGCTCAATTAGTATATTAGAATTTTCAGTGCCGCTTAAGTGAAGAAATTTTTAGTAGGCACATTTTCCAGCTATCAGCCCTGGGCACAACTCAGATGCCTTCAGATGATGTGGGCATCTGCAGATCCCAGCCACCATCACACACGGCACCCCACCTGGGGCCAGAGTGTACCTCCATGTACTCCATGCAGCACAATGTCCTGGATACCAGGCACACCCAGAGGTTTCTGGGAAGAGATATAGTCAGGGAGGCCATGGGGTCCTCAGGTGGGAAAGATCTGATTGTCAGAGGGGTAAGAGGGGTAAGAGTGCAGCACTCTCCCAAGCAGATTATGCCTTCAACCTGCAAGGTTCCCCTGTGCACCAGCAGGAACAGACACCTTGCACTCTGCCAGGTGGCTGTTCGTGCCCATACAGCACACACAACTCAAGCCACATTGAGATGGCCATGAGATTGGGGACAGGGATGTCATAAGTCTGCTTGAACCCTTTCCACTAGAATAGCCAGCATACCACTTGCCACTTCAGTACCCCACAGGTCCCAGGCTGAAACAGATCAGTGTGGGGTTTTCTGGTTTATGAGCACAGAAGAACCAATTATGTGACACTGAGATTTCAAAGAAAGAAATAGTTTTTTGCCAAGCACAAAGGAAAGGAGTTTAGAAGGCCTAGTGGCATAAATTTGTCTCTCCAAACTGGAAAAACTTGCAGTGTTTTATAACATTCAAAGGCAGGCAGGCAGGCTTTAGGATAATGAGAGATGATGAGGTTACAGATAGTCTAATCACTGATCCTGCACAGATTGAATATATGCTTACTTTACTTGAAGCTTAAGGTTTAGGCTACTGCACATGTCAGACAGGCCAACTGTGATTACAATTGCTTTGGTTTAGCAAGATAACTTAGGAATTTGGAATTGAGGTGGTCAGCTCTGGGCTGATCCATGTTAATCAACAAGGGGCTATGTTCAAGGGCACCCCACTTCGGGGTTGCAAACCAAGATATGGAAATAAAAGTGGGAAAGTAATGAGTTGTCCCATCACTGTCTAGTTACTGGGTAAGCATGATGTAGTTTCAAAACACAGCATCAGTATTAAAGAAACAGGGCATCGGGGTTACAGTTCAGTGATTTACAACAGTTACAGATATCTGCTTCTAGCTACTTCAAAGGCTAACATACACCAACATATATAATTCAGTGAGTTATCACTACAACTGGCATTTTATTTTGGCTCCATAGCAATATACCAGGTTAGCAATTTCCAAAAATACAAGCCAGTGGATTAAAACACATTTGTTAATTTTTTGGTTACAAGGCATCCTCCTGGATGTGGTCTATGCCTCCCCTGCAGGAGATCTCAGTGGCTGTGTCCTCCCTCAGCCACAGGGCACTGGGCAGACGTGAGGAAGGGGAATGGGAAGTGCAGGAGAGGGGTTGGAGTGGGGATGGGAAACCCAAACCACATCCATCTCCCCCAAAAGGGCTCTATCCACTCCTCCATCCACCATCCCTCCTCCCCTCTGTGCCTCCTCCAATTCCATCCTCTCTTCCTGTCCTTTCTTCCTCTTTATTTTGTACCCCTCCACCTACTCTAGCTAGCTCCCTAGCTATTTCTCATTCCTAACATTGAGTGTCCCTCTGCCTTAACTGCTCTTTCATTCACCCTGTCTGCCCCTGAATGGCCTTCTCTCACATCCTCATTTCCCACCCATGGTCCCAGGACCACTCAAGGCCCTCCCCTCCACCACAGACCCTTGGGTCCTGACTCCCACCTAGGCCCTGGTCCATGAGATTTAACAACAAACACTCATCCAAGGGAAATCAACTCCCACCCCTGGATTCCCTTCCCTTCTGGTAGACATGGATCACCTTGACCCCACCTTCCAGAAGAGATCAGGACAGCCCCAGCCTCAGCCTTGTGCCCCCAGAGGGCTGGGCCCCCTTTAACCCTTTCCTGGGTGGCCACCAGCTCCATCACCCCAGAAGGAAGGACCATGACAGTGAAGATTAAAGCTGGTTAGAATCCTCTGGGGCAGAATGGGGGTTTATGGGTGCTGCAGCACAGAGGACTGCTCCTTGGGCTGTCCTGGATCATGGAAATCACCTTAACCTCCATTTACTGGGGAGATAGGGTCCCATTCAAACCCATTGGAATGGCAAAATGACATTACCCCCAATCTATTATAAGAAGATCAAGGCCTTGAAAACATGCCAAGCTGCAGCATCCCTACCTGAACACACTACCTTCATGTGCAGCAGTAGGTTACGTTTCCCCAGGTTACGTTGAACCTGCAAATGAAGATGCTGGGATCTGCTGCCTGGAAGACCACAAACTTCTTTTTTTATTTTTAAAGAAGCTTTAGATTACATAAATGTTACAACAAAAATATAGGGGATTCCTATTAACTCCCCCTCTCTCCCTCTCGCATTTTCACCCTTTAACAGCATCTTTCATTAGTGTGATGCATTTGTTACAATTGAACATATATTGAAGCTTTGCTACTGAGCATAAACATATGTTTTACACTTTGCACTACACAATTTATGAACCTTGCCCCCCCGGGCCCCCTCCAAACTGGATGCTTGACAACTGCACAATAAGGTCACACTTGAGCTGTTTGCAAAAAACATTTGACGCCTCATTGCACAATTCACACCTCAAGGTGGAGTTGTCAAGATTCACTAGCTCCTGGTTTCCCAGCACAGGGCCTGACTCTGCCTCCTGGCTAGACTCCACAGACCTCCCACCTGGGGGAATAAGAGCGACCAGACCTCTGTGCCTCACATGCTGCACCTGTGTCAGTACTGGTTCAGGGGCTGCAGCCTGGGCTCAGCAAAGACTCGGTCACTTGACACCCAGGACTCCAGAGTCCCACCTCCTGGGATCATGACCTCAGTGTGGAGAACAGGTCAGGGTTACCTTTCATACCAGAGCCAGGCAGGCAATTCTCAGAGTGATGACATTCTGGTTTTACATAGCTGGAGTATGCAAGGGACCCTTGGGCAATACACTGGGGGGCCTTGAGGCAGATGTGGGCATGCATGTGAGGGGATGGTGACAAACAAAAGCATGAGTTTGGGGGCAAAGTTGAGAAATCCAGACAACAACATTACCATAAATATGATGGGGTTCCAGTCTGAGAAGCAGACAAATGGGAGAGGTGCATGTTCCAGTAGGTCAGAGAGAAAAGCTTTTCTCCTGCTTCTTCTTCAGACAGTGGGAATGCCAAGGCCCAGAGAGGGAGAAGGACTCACAGCATCCTGGGTAAGGCATGCACCCAGATTGGACCCATCCTGACCTGGGCCCAGAGCCCTCTTTCCTGGTCTGGCAACTGCCTCAGCATGGCTGGCATCATTGACACAGACCCTGACAGAGAATGGGCTTTGTGGTCCCCTGTTGACCTACCTGAGCAGATCTTCACTGCCACTTATCTTCATGCGCAGCCACTCAGCAGTCTGCAGTCCACCAGGGAAAATTCCCACAGTGAGATCTCCATGCTATGGCAGTTGGGCCCCTGTATACAGACCTACTCCATCTCGGGGCCTTGGCACATAGATGTAAGGCCCAGGGCAGTGCCACAGTCAAGCTGTCTGCAGAACATGGAGGCTTACAATAGGCCCCACTGGTTCCCACATACAAACCCCTGCTGCTCATGTTGCCCAACCTGGACCATACTGGCAAATGTTTCTGACCTCCAGGCTTTGAGGACTCTTTTCCTTGCTGGGCCTTAGGATCAAGAACATAGCAAAGGGGGCATGAACTGAAAATTTCCTTTAGAAATTTTGAGGATTAAGAAGTTAAGTCTTTAATGCAAATCCCCAACTTTATATCAAATTTCCCTCCCATTAGTACTCTTCATTTTGGCCAACTCAGTTGCTTTATTGAAATAGAAAGCTAGCAAAAATGTGTCCATAGCAATCAGGTAATGGTGAATGGTTGGTGACTGGTCCTTGTGTTGTTCCAGGAGCCTGGAGACCTGCAAGCTGTAACAGATCTTCATCTAGGAGAAGGTTCCAACAGGCAAGGAGAAGGGCTTACAGCTGCAGAGGGAACAGTGCCATCCATGGTCACCTCTGCTGTAGCCACCCAGGGACAGTAGTCTTGGTGACGGGGTGTGTGTGGTCTGCTCACAAACAGAAGGTGGATCCATCCCAGCCCTGCTGATATCCTTGAATGAAGTCAATTAGAACTCAAAAGTCTTGAGGCATATCAAAGCTCTCATCTGCCACAAGGTTTCAGGGTCCTCCCTAGACACCCCCAGGCAGGTGGAGAGAGCCAGTGGGCTTCCTCAAGCTGGTGTGAGGTGCCATGGACCTGTACTCAGAGAGGCCTGAGCTCCAGGGTTGCAGCTTGCCAAAGTCCAGGGTCCCACAGAAGGATAATGCTGGTCTGCTTACATGGAAGTTTTGGTTGAATACTGGGATTGTTCCAAGCTCATGTTGTCTGTGACCCAGCAACTTCCCTCTAGGAATGGGTCCTATTGCCACCATAAAGACATTCCTCTCTCTTCCAGGGTGTCCATCCTCAGGAATTAGCCAATATTCAAAGAGAGTA
>JAQZBX010092715.1:0-12233 GCA_029593785.1 Cabassous unicinctus
AATAAATAAATCTTAAAAAAAAAAAAAAAGGAAGAATTTGACAAGAGAAGTATGCCTTCTAGATGATTCTCTAAGGAATCTGATAATTTTGAAATGCAGTATATATATAATGAAGCAATGTAATAAATACTTAAACAAACTATTATAAAAAAGGTGACAATTTTTGCAGAGCAGATATTGCAAAATGGGTAGTGTATTAGTCAGGTTTTATGAGATTTATTATAGAAATTGACAACTGTGGAGATGAGGAAGTCCGAATTCCATAGAGCAGGTCGCAAGCTGGGAACTCCAATAAGGGTTATCAATGAATTCCCCAGGAGAAGCTGGCCAGCTGAAATAGAGATGGAAGTTCTGCCTCCTGACTGCTGAAATCATCAGTTCTCTTTATGGCCTTCAATTAATTGTATGAGACGTCTCTCATTATTAAGGGCAAACTTCTTAATTGATTTAGATGTAATCAGCCATAGATGCATTCAACTTACTGATGATTTAAGTTCAGGAAATATCCTCAGTGTAACAATCAGGTCAGCGCTTGCTTGACCAAACAACTGGACACCATAACCTGGCCAAGTTGACACACGAAATTAACCATCACAGGTAGAGTAAAAAATACAAAAACAAACTAACAAAAAATATAATACATTCTTCACAGACAAGTATGTGAAAAATGGCTGTATGCGATTTTGACAGGTTAGGAGCTGGCTGTGGTTACTCAAGCCATGCTGAGTTAGGGAGAGCTCCTTTCACCTGCGGGGATTGCTGATCTCATAAGGAATCCTTGGGCTCCTAATGTGAACAATGACTTTTCCTCCAGTTTAGAACTTTTAAAATATACTTAAGCTGGCCAGTCTGGTCCACAATAGCCTTAAAAAATCTTTTCGTTGGTGCTAATTCCTGGAAAAGGTTTGACTTTGCAGAATCTAGGGCAGGTGGACCAAGTGGATTAGTAACTTAATAGCTATCTGGCTTATTTAATGAGAAAGTGTGGTTACAACACAATAACTTGAATGTGCATCTGAATCACCAAGTGGGTTTGTTAAATGAATTGCTGGTCCTGACCGCAAGTTTCTGATTCATGAAGTCTGAAACGGGGTCTGAGAATTTGTAATTCTAACAATCACCAGGTATTGCTGAAGCTGCTGGACTGGGGACCACACTGAGAACCACCAGCCCGGGTAGTTGGGCTAATTTCCTGGATCTGGTTCCCTAATCTTTTCTCTTTATTGTTTGATGAATGTGAGAAAGCTCTGAAAAGATGGATTAATGGTGCTAAAATGTATTACTTAAGATCAGGTGCTATAAAGTCATTTGGTGGATATTGTTCGCTTTAGTTTTTATAGTCTTCCTGATTCAGATGCAGTCTAATCCTAGAAAGATTTAGTGTGGATTTTAAAAACTATGTGTAATCAAATATCTACCAAGTTCATAAATCCAGAAACCTCAGAAATGTACTTATTGCATCATTTTCCAAATTCCTATTTTTATTTTTCCCTCAACTCACTACAATCTGACTATGGTCCCTACCACGTATAATAATGAAATTGTTCTTTTAGAAGTAAGCAAGAAACCAATGGCTTTTCTCTGCCCTTGTCCTGAATCCTTCCACTAGAATTTGGCACTGTTGACCCTTTTGTTCTGGAAATTCGCTCTTCCCTTTCAGTCTAGATTTTAGAGAGCATTTCATTGGCTCATTTTCTATCTCCCTGAAATTGTAGGTCCAAGAAAATGGCAGCTCTTCAGTATCTTCCTTAATCTACTTTTTTTACCATCTTCCACCTTTGCCCTTGGCAGACATCATTAAGTAATCGTAGCACTCCTATCAATAGAATTGAGTAATTCTTCTAATATAGCCCTTCAGGAAAGCACTCTTAGTTGGCTGGTGTTAGTACTTGAAATGAAACATGTGAAGACTCTAAACTCTCTCCAAAAACAATCCTATTTTCATGGCTTCAGATTTCACAATGCCTACTTCCCCTACCCCTACATCCCTAGTCCTGACTGTTTTTTCCCAGACTCAGACACATATTTGGAATCATTTCCCCATGTATATTCTGCCAGCATTTCAAATGCAGCATGTACTAACTTAAGTGCATGATCTTTCCCTCGTATCCAGTCCTCTTCCTCATTCAGTTCATGATTCCATCCAAGGCAAAAACGATGAAATAATCTTTGTCTCTTTAAATACTCTCACATTTAATAGTCATAAGGGTATAATCAATTCTACCTTTAACACATCTCTTGAATTGTCCTGCTTCTTTCCCTTCCCACGACCACTCCTTAGTTTTGGCCCCTTTATTTGTCTACTTGCCTCTCTTTTCTACTTCTTCAAATTATCTGTCAATTGTTGGCAGAATTAACTACCTAAAATATGGAGCTCATTAAATCATTCTGACTCAAAATGTAAACAAACAAGCCTCAAAATTTCTCACACACATTCATGATGCTATAGAATCTTGCCCAGAAAACTTTAGCCACTGTAGGTTACTTTGTTCATATTATCTTTTATAATAGACATACACCCCCACTCAGCCCTCTCAATATCATTTGAAATAGTACTCATTTTTGAGCCAATATCCAAATGCTGCTTTATTTTTAAATAAAACTTTCATCCATTGTAGTCTGAATTACTCTCTCTCATAGCACTTTGGTTTTTTGTTCCCCTTCACCTTTTTTTTGTTTTGCTTATCTATTTATTCCCCAGGATATGCGGTTTTAGACTTTGAAAGAGATAAAGGTTACCCCAGTCTTTAGGGAAAGAGTGTGCAGAGAAGGCAGTGAATCAACTCTGAGGTAAGAAAAGTGAAAAAGATACATATGTACCCCAGGGCCAATTGGAGACTCTTATTTGACAAATCATTTTGAGTCTGACTCCAGATGGGCCCTTTAACTGCTCTTGGGAAACACAATCTAAAACTTGAGAAGATGGTAAACTAAAGGAGTTCTGTAGAGCCTAAAACGCTGTAACCTTGGGGGAACATAGCTTTAACCTGCTAAAATGGACTTTGTGTTTACCCCTGTATTAGTCAGCCAAAGGAGTGCTGATGCAAAATAACAGAAATCTGTTGGTCTTTATAAAGGGTATTTATTTGGGGTAGAAGCTTACAGTTACCAGGCCATAAAGCGTAAGTTACTTCCCTCACCAAAGTCTATGGCCACGTGTTGCCGACGTTTGTCAGGGTTCAGGCTTCTTGGGTTCCTTTCCCCACCAAGGGGTGGGGCTCAAGACCCTTACTGACGCCTTACTGACGTGGCCCAATCAAATCCCTAATCATAACTTTTTTTTTTTTAAGATTTATTTATTTATTTATTTCCCCCCCTTGCTGCTTGTATTTGCTGTGTGTTTTTTTCTGTGTCTGCTTATCTCCCCCTTGCTGTGAGGTCTTGCTGCATCAGTCCACCATGCCGCGCGGGCCGGCCTGCCCTCACAAGGAGGCCCTGGGAAGCGAACCCAGGGCCTCCCATATGGTAAACAGGAGCTCTATCGATTGAGTCACACCCGCTTCCCTCTAATCATAACTTAATCATGCCCAGATGAACAGACCAGTTTACAAGCATAATACAATATCTATTTTTGGAATTCATAACTATATCAAACTGCCAAACTGCTACAACCTCCCATGAGCTATTCCACCTTTCCCCAAAAGTGTAGTGGCCATGTGTTTTACATAGGATTGACCCCCTCTGCTCCTGGGGTGGCCCTTGACTCATTCAAAGTAATCAGTGCATGGCATTTCCCTGGCCATTGTGATTTGTTAGTCTAATCTGATCGAAGGCCAAGATTTTGTTCAGTGGTTGGGGGAAGAGATGTTCTCTATTGCTAAAAGTGAATAGGAAAGTATAACCCTGGTCACTGCTGGCAGCCATCTTATCACATGTCCACGAGGAAATCTCACGTTAGAATGAATCCAGGGAGCAGATATAGCTCAGTGGGTGAGCACCTGCTTCCCATGTATGAGGTCCCAGCTTCAATCCCTGGTATCTCCCTGCCCCCCCCCAAAAAAGAAAAAAATCCCATATCATAGAAGGCAGAAAGAACAATTGAAAAGAAACTGGATGCTCAGTGACAGCATGGAGCTGCTGGATCAAGCCTGACATGAAGCCCACTGTACCTGGAATTTCAGCTAAATGGGGCAATTTGTTCCCTTTTTTTTTTTTTTTTTTTTTTTTAAGGCAGTATCAGGAATTGAACCCAGGACCTCATACATGCAAAGCAGGCCCTCAACCGCTGAGCTACACCTGCTCTGGTCCCTTTATTTTTAAAAACCACTTTGAGTTATTTTATTACTTTTGTTAATGTACTTCAAACTCTATTTTATTCTCATCTTTCTTTGTATACATATATTATTTGGTTAATTGGTAATAATAAATCCTAAAGTCCATCTTATATCTGCCCCAAATTCATTAATTAGTCCTCGTGGCTATCCATCCAAAGTGTACTATCGATAGTATTCAGTGTAATCACATATTTGTGTATTCATCACTCCAATCATTCTTAGAGCACTTTCATTATTCCAATAATAATAATAATAATAATAAACAAACTAAACTCATCAACTCTCAATCTCTTTATGCTTCCCCTGCCTCATGGCTCTTTTACAGTTATTTGGTAGGCATTATTTTACAGTATGTTCTCGGATTTGAACTGATGAAATATGGATAATTTATTGGAATTTGTAGCAGTTTGATATTATTTATGAATGCCAGAAAAGAAGGATTATGTTTGTAAACTGGTCTGTTTCTCTGTGGGTGATCCCCTTTGATTGTATTGGACTCAGCTGAGATATCTTTGATTAAATTACTTTAAGATTAGGGCTTTTATTCAACCACATCAGTAGTTTATAACTCAGGGTTGAAACCCTGCCCCCTTGGTGGGCTGATAGACACTCACTCAAGAAGACATATGGAAGAACACACAGGAAGAGAGAGAGAGAACTCCATAGACGTGGCAGAGGAGACAACTTTGATCCTGCAGCCCTGGGTAGAGAAATGAGCCATTCACCTGATAGTTTGCAGCTGAGTTCGGAAAGAAGCCCTATGCCAGCCTGCAACTAAGAGAGAGGAAGGCTGAACCCTTGCAGAGATCGCCAGCCATCTTGCTTCACCATGTGGCAACTGACTTGGGTGAGGAAGTACCTCTTATGGTACCTTAAGCTGGACTCTTTAGGGCCTTGTAACTGTAAGTTTTACCCCAAATAAATACCCTTTCTAAAAGCCAACAGATTTCTGGTACTTTGCATCAGCACCCCTTTGGCTGACTAATACAGAATTCATATCTGAGAATTAATGTTATTTAATCTTATCAATATTCTATGCAGGTTAAAAAATCCTGTAATGGCTAAAGGAACATATTCTCCAATTGAACTAATATGGTTATGTACATTATATAATCTTTACAAGGAATAAAACATTGTCTCTTTTTAGGAAAGAACTTAGGGGGAAAGTAATAAAGGGGAAGGAGTGAGGAATACAAGAAATTATTGGCCGTGAAGAAGAACATTAGCAGATTTGTTGCTTGTCTTTTAATTCTTGCTACTAATTTTCTTAAAATTAATATACATTTTCTTGATTTATTTAGATATACCTAGAGTTTTAAAAGATAAACATTTTGTTTCCCTGTAGAACCCTGACTAATACTGCTTTGAAACCTGAGGTGTTTCCTGAGAAACAAAATCTTAAGGATGTGATTTCTGAAATGGTTCTGGGGTTTTTGTAATTGGTTCTATAATCTGATCATATTCAAAGGCACTAATGACTATTCACAACCATCAAGATGGCACTGATAGTCTATGGCATGAGTTGACAATGAGTATGGTTAATAGTGCATACCTAAGAATTTTTCTTCTCTGAAACAGAACAAATGTATGTTAATGTTACAAGATGTTAATAATAGGGTGATATTTGGGCAAAAATACAACCAAAGCAAACTATGGACTGTAGGGAATAGTAATATAATAATATTCTTCCATCAATGGTAAAAAAAGGAAGTATGCTAAGTGAAAGAAACCAGACATGAAGTACTACATATTGTTTGACTCCATCTATTCAAAATGCAAGTTCAAATAAATTTGCAGAGATGGAAATAGATTAGTAGTTATGTATGGCAGGGGAAGGATAGAGGAATTGAGAGGTGACTACTAAGGGACTGGGGATTTTTCTTTACAGAGTAATGAAAATGCTCTAATATTGATTGTAGTGATGAACACACAACTCTGTGGTTATACCAAAAGCTACTGATTGTACACTGTAAATGGATTGTATGGTTTATGAATTCATTTCAATAAACTTGATTTTAAAAAAAGAAGCAAAACTATAAAACTCCAAGAAGAAAACATAGGGAAGCATTTCAGGACCTTGCATTACTCAATGGTTTCTTAGACTTTACATTCAAAGCACACACAACAAAAGAAAAAAAATAGAAAAAGGGGACCTCATTAAAATTAAAATCTTTTGTTCATTAAAGGATGTATTAGTCAGCCAAAGGGGTGCTAATGTGAAATACCAAAAATGGGTTGGTCTTTATAAAGGGTATTTATTTGGGGTAGAAGTCCACAGTTACCAGGCCATAAAGCATAAGCTTCTTCCCTCACTAAAGTCCATTGTCACGTGTTGGAGCAAGACAGCTGCCGACATTTGCCCAGGGTTCAGGCTTTTTGGGTTCCTCTCTTCCCGGGGCTGCGTTTCTCTCTGGGCTTAGCTCCTGTTTCCTCAACAAGGTCAGCTGTAGACGATCAGGCGAACGGCTTGCTTCTCTTCTCCTGGGGCCTTCTTTCCAACATCAAACTGCTTCTCAAAAGACTGCTTCAACTCTGTTCTTTGCCTTGCCTTTTATATTCGATTCCCCACCCACCAAGGGGTGGGGCTCAACGCCCTAACATAACCTAATCATGCCCAGATTAACAGATCAGTTTACAAGCATGATCTACTTATATTTTTGGAATTCATAATTACATCAAATTGGCCAACAGTTACAAAGGACTTTATCATGAAAGTAAAAAGACAACCTACTCAGTGGAAGAAAATATTTGAAAACTACATATCCAATAAGGGTTTCATATCCAGAATATATAAAGAAATCCAACAACTCAACAATAAAATGACAAACCACCCATCTAAAAATGGGCAAAAGATTTAAATAAACATTTCTCTAAAGAAGATATACAAATGGGCCTAAAGCACATAAAGGTGCTCAACATCACTAGCTATTAGGGAAATGCAAATCAAAACCACAATGACATACCATTACACACCCACTAGAATGCCTGCTATTTTTAAAAAATGGGAAATTACATGTGTTGGAAAGGATGTGGAGAAATAGGAACACTCATTCATTATTGGTGGGACTGTAAAATGGTGCATTCATGGTGGAAGAGTTTGGCAATTCCTCAGAAAGTTAAGTATAGAATTACCATATGACCTGGCAATTCCACTTCTATATATATACCCAAAAGATTTAAAAGCAGGGACTCAGATATTTTCCCAGTGATGTTCACAGTGGCATTATTCACAATTGCCAAATGATGGAAGCAATCCTAGTGTCCCTCACTGGATGAATGGATTAATAAAATCTGGTATATACATACAGTGGAATATTATTCATTTGTAAAATGAATGGAGTCATGATACATGCAACAATTTGACTGGAACTTGGAAACATAATGTTGAGTAAAATAAGCCAGACGCAAGAGGATAAATATTATATGACCACACTGACATGCAATAATTCCAATGAACAAATTCATACAGTCAAAATCTAGAATATAGGTTACCAGTGGCTAGAGTGGGGGTAGGGAATGAGGACTTAATGCTTAAAACGTACAGAGTTCCTATTTGGAATGATGGAAATGTTTTGGTAATGGATGGTGGTGATAATAGCACAATATTGTGAACATAATTAACAGCACTGAATTATGTATTTGAACATGGCTAAAAGAGATGTTTTAGGTTGTATATATGTTATTAGAATAAAATTTTAAAAAACAAACACAGGACTGTACAACACAAACAGTGAACCCTATTATAAATGATGGACTATAGCTAATGTACAGTTATAAAAATGTTGTTTAATGACTGGTAACAAATGAACCTTGCTAATGCAAGGTTTAATAATAGGTTGGTATATGGGAAGTCTGTATTAAATGAAGGATTTTTCTGTAAATCTATAACTTCTCTAATAAAAAAGTAACAAAAAAGTTGGATCTGGCTGAATTTATTGATATAGGCCCACTAAGCAGAGATTCTAGACTCAATGTTGTATTTGAGGGGTTAGAAAGAGTTCTAACAGTTTGTTCAGATGCTTGGCTAAAGCATGGACCAAAAGGTGGCCTACACTGCCTTTGTTCAAAATGATAGAACTGTTCTGGTATAATGTGGATGAGGGTATCAAAGGGCTTAGAGAGACTGGAATGCTAGAGTAGATTTATCATGTAAGACCTGATCATCACCCTAGGAATGCCCAGAGGACATACCTTTCATCAGGATTGTGAGGAATAAATTTTTGAGACTAACTCATCATCCCTGAAGTGCTCTGTGGTCTCTCTTCTCTGTAGATCATATATTACTGTGGAACTGCTGCCAAGGAACTTGGATATTTAAACACAAAGGAATTGATCATATCCTGGGTTGGCAGAAGCCAAGCAGCCGTGATGGACAGCAGTCTCAAATAGTTTAACTCGCAGAGACCTATGGTGTTTGCTTGTAGATCATGGGGCACGTGGAAGTAAAATAGATGGGCAGTCTGCTAAATTCATGTTGATCTGTAAAGCAGAAGAGTTCTAGGTCAAGTGAACGAAAGTCTAAATTGAATGACAAAAACAGAGAGTCACAACCCCTTAATCAAATCTCAGACTTGAGACAGTTTACATACTCAGAGCCCCTTGAATGAAGGGAAGGCTGGGTCCCCTTAGGAAAGGATGCTGCTACCCTGCCAAAAATGTATGCCGTTAATATTTCTCCCAGCCTTCCCCAAAGGGACTTATGATATTTTACCATGGTTACTGTGCATTGGAGAAAACGAAATTATTAGACATTTCAGGGATTGTTAGATATTGGCTCAGAAGTGACATTAATTCCAGGAGACCCAAAACATGACTGTGGTTCACCAGTCAGAATAGGGGTTTGTGGAGGTCAGGTGATCAATGCAGTTTTAGCTCAGGTCTGTCTCACAGTGAGACCCATTCTGTGGTTATTTATCCCATTCCATAATTCAGAATTGGAATAGACCTACTCAGCAACTGGTAGAACCCTCACATTGGTTCCCTGACTTATGGAATAAGGGTTATTATGGTAGGTGTAGCAGTTTGATATTGTTTATGAATTCCAAAAATAGATATTGGATTACGTTTGTAAACTGGTCTGTTCCTCTGGGCATATTAGATTGTATTGGTTACAGCGGTTTCACTTTTACTTGATTGAGTTATGATTAGGGCTTTGATTGGGCCAAGTCAGAGAAAACTACACGACAGAGGAGTTAGTTGGAGTTTTGGATACTGGAACCCTGGGAAGTAAACACACAAGAGAAGAACACAGAGGAGTAGAGATGGCTCCATAGACACGGCAGAGGCCCTGGGAAGAGAGAAAGCCTGATAGTCGACAGCTGACCTTGTGGAGAGAACAGAGCAACTGAGCCCAGAAATGAACAAGCCCCAGGAGAGAGACAAGACTTATCCCAGCCTACAGCTGATATTGGAAGAAGCTGGGGCCATGGAGCTTTAAGAGGAAGAGGGAGGCTGAACCTTGCAGATGTTGGCAGCCATCTTGCTCCAACACGTGGCAATAGACTTTGGTGAGGGAAGAAACTTACACTTTATGGCCTGGTAAAAGTAAGCTTCTACCCCAAATAAATACCCTTTATAAAAGCCAACAGATTTCTAGTATTTTGTATCAGCACCCCTTTGCCTGACTAATACAGTAGGAAAGGCCAAGTGGAAGCCACTAGAATATCCCCTGCCTAGCAAGCTAGTGCCTCAAAAGCAATACTGCATTCCTGTAGAGATTGCAGAGATTAGTGTCACTCTTAAGGACTTGAAAGATGCAAGGGTTCTGATTCCCACTACTTTCCCATTCAACTCTATTTGGCTTGCGCAGAAAACAAATGGCTCTTGGAGAATGACAGTGGATTATCATAAACTTAACCAGGTGGTGACTCCAATTGCAGCTACTTTTCTAGATGTGGTATTACTGCTTGAGCAATGCAGCTATTGCTCTAGCAAATGCTCTTTTCTCAAATGCTGTTAGTAAAGACAACCAGAAACAGTTTGCTTTCAGCTGGCAAGACCAGTAATACACCTTCACTGTCCTACTTCGGGGGTATATCAACTATCCAGCCTATGTCATAATCTAGCCCTCAGAGAACTTGATCATCTCTCCCTCAAACAAAACATCACACTGTGCCCTTATATTAATTATATCATATCGATTGAATCTACTGAGCAAGAAGTAGCGACTACACAAGACTTATTGGTAAATTATTTGCATGCCAAAAAGTGGGAGATAAATCCCACAAAAATTCATGGGCCTCCACCTCCATGAAATTTATAGGTGTCCAATGGTGCAGGGTATGTTGAGTATCTCTTCTAGGGTGAAGGATAAGCTGTTGCATCTGCCCCTCCAACCCCTCCCCACCCCCACAACCAGAAAAAGAGGCACAATGCCTAGTTGGCCTTTTTGAATTTTGGAGACAAAATATTCCTCATTTGGATGTGCTATTCTGGCCCATTTATGAGTCACCAAAAAAGTTGCACGTTTTGTGTGGGGACCAGAACAAGAGGAGGCTCTACAACAGATCCAGGCTGCTGTGCAAGCTGCATTACCACTTGGGCCATGTGATCCAGCAGATCCAATGGTGCTGGAAGTGTCAGACGCAAATAGAGATGCTGTCTGGAGCCTTTGTCAGGCGCCTGTAGGAGAATCACAACACAGACCCTTAGGATTTTGGAGCAAAGCCCTGCCATCCTCTGCAGATAACTACTCTCCTTTTGAGAAACAGCTTTTGGCCTGCTACTGAACCTCAGTAGACTAAACACTTAAGCCTGGGCCACAAAATTACCATGAAACCTGAGTTGTCCATCACGAATTGGGTGTTGTCTGACCCACCAAACCATAATATTGGGCATGCACAGCAGCACTTCCATCATAAAGTGGAAGTGGTATATATGAGATAGGGCTCAAGCAGGTCCTGAGGCACAAGTCACATGAGGAAATAGCCCAAATGCCCATGGCCCCCACTCCTGCCACATTCTCTTTTCTAGCCTGTAGATATGCCTCTTGGAGAGTTCTTTACGATCAATTGATTGAGGAAGAGAATACTCAGGCCTGTTTTACAGATGGTTCTGCACAATATGTAGGTGACACTTGCAAGTGAACAAACAGCTGCAGCACTCAGCCCCATTCTGGGATGTCCCTACAGGGGAGTGGTAAAGAGAAATCCTCCCAGTTGGCTGAATTTTGGTCAGTGCACCTGGTTGTTCATTTTGCTTGGAAGGAGAAATGGCTGGAGGTGCTTTTGTATACTGATTCATATGGGCTGTCGCCAATGGTTTGGCTGGATAATCAGGGACTTGGAAAGAACATGATTAGGAATTTGGTGACTTAGAGGTCTGGGGAAAAGGTATGTGGATAGACATTTCTGAGTGGGCAAAGAAGATGAAGATATTTGTGTCCCATGTGAATGCTCAGCAGAGGAAGATTTTAATAATCAAATGGATAAGGAGACCCGTTCTATGGATATCAATTGGCATCTTTCCCCAGCCACTCCTATCATTGCCCAATGGGCTCACTAACAAAGTGTACATAGTGGTAGAGATGGAGGTTACACATGGAATCAGCAACATGGACTTCCGCTCACCTAGGCTGCCCTGGCTATAGCCACTGTTGAGTGTCCAATCTGCCAGCCTCAGAGACCAAAACTCATTCCCCAATATGGCATCATTCCTTGAGGTGATCAGCCTGCTATCTTGGTGGCATGTTGATTACATCGGACCACTTCCATCATGGAAGGAGCAACATTTTGTTCTAAATGGAATAGGCACATACTGTGTGTATTAGTCAGTCAAAGGGGTGCTAATGTGAAATACCAAAAATGGGTTGGTCTTTATAAAGGGTATTTATTTGGGGTAGAAGTCCACAGATACCAGGCCATAAAGCGTTATGTTTCTTCTCTCACCACAGTCCATTGCCACGTGTTAGAGCAAGACAGCTGCCGGCATTTGCCAGGGTTCAGGCTTCTGGGGTTCCTC
>JAQZBX010092716.1:0-12243 GCA_029593785.1 Cabassous unicinctus
GACTTATTGGTATTCTGTTGTAGAAATATTGTGATTCAAGCAATGGAAGAAATTACAAAACTGATGTGGGACCAGTGGCCACCGGATGCTTTCAGGGCAGGGAGAGGGCAAAGCAGTTGTAATACAGGGGCTTTTTTGGGACTTGGGAATTATCCTGAGTGACATTAACAACGAACGATATACACCATTTTACATCATCGTATAACATGCAGAACTGTGTGGGAGAGAATGTGGTCTACAATGTGAACTATAGTCTATGCTTAATGGCAAAGCCCCAGGAAGTTTATTTTCATTGCAGGTGATGTGCCACACTAAGGAAAGATGTTTATGTGGGAGGTTGTGGGAGGTGTGGTAGGTGGGGAACATGGGAATCCCTGTAATTTTTGTGGAACACTTATGTAATCTAAGCTTCTTATAAAATATTTTTTTTTAAAAAGAAAGAAGATCTAAATAAAAATATCCATTATGTCCACAAAAATTAAAATTTAAATTTAAAAAAGTTAGTATAAATTTTTTTTTCAAATGAACAATAAACAAAAAATAAAAAATAAATGTACAATATCTGCATGAGTCTGCATTGATAAAATTTGAAAATGTAAAAAATGTTCTCACTTCATCCAGAAATTAGAAGGTAAATTTACTGACCCATAAACAATTGAGTTTGTAAAAGAACCATAAGGGAAACCTATTAGGATAATTATGATATAAGCATTACTGTCAATGTGTGAGCTGGCATGATGCTAAAGGGAACATCTGCAGACCATCCTACCCACCCATCCTACCCACCATGCTAATCAGATGACATTCACCTGATTAGGTGACATTCACCCTTAAAAAAACACTTATTTACTATTCCTGATACAGAGAATTCTCATGAATACACATATGGAGATAAAACTACTGTAGATAAAATTGTGCCAGAAATTGATACTTATCAGTCATTGCTCAATGGACAAGAGGTTTCTAAACATGCAGGAAATTGCCCTCTAGAATGAGTACAAAAACTTTCTCTACAAAGATATTATTTATTTGTCCAAAGAATTTTGTAATCTAAAGGTTTGTATTTTTAATATTTGTTGAAATTTCAACTCTTTAGGAAATAGGATATTGAAAGCTATAATACAGAAAAATTTAAGAAATAATTATAATAAACTTTATTTATAGTTTTTAGCCAATATCTCAACATGATCCTTACAATTTAATGTTTTAAATCCAAATTTCCTTCCCTGGATTTCAAAATTTTCCTATGCTTTTATTTTCTTATGGCTCTTTAACTTGAACTATTCCCTCAAGCAAAAATAAAAGATAAAAATATTAAGTGCTACTTCATATTTTTAAAGAATAATATATTCCCTACTGGAAATACCCTCATTTCTTTATCTTTCAAATGTGAGTCTAATTGAAGACCCTCCTAATACTCCTTTCCACCAGGAGCCATTCAAGTTCTAATCTGATCACTAATTCCTGTCATGTATTTTCAACTATTGTAAAGTCAATCTCCACACTAGTAAACATTAATGTAGACACAATATAAAAATTGTTCTATTATTTCACATGAACAAAAACACACAAAATATTAGATATAAATCATGAGAAAAGCTAGTAGACCCAATATAAAGGCAACTATACTAAGCCACATATATGAAAAATCAAACATTTATATTTCCTGTAAGTGTTCAGCTTTCTCAGAAAACCAACTTAAAATACAACTGATTAATTTACTCCAGCTAACTTCCTCATTCCTAAGCAATCATCCTTACTGCACTAGCCAATAGAAATTCTTTCCCAAAGTACTTGATTATTATACTTATAAAAGTCCAATGTCGTCTTTGTTCAACAAAACTCCTCTCCACCTCATAGCAATTGGAGTATCTAAAATTCATGATTTGATTCATTTAAACTCCCTGCGAGTGAACCATATTTGGTTAAATTTTTATTTTAGTAGTTATTTTGGAAATTAGGACATGATCTGAAGGAAACTGCTGATGACTCTGTGTATAAACTAAGTGACAAGTTTGGTGTACACTGAAACTTATTTTGATGACTGTTTTTATTGCTGTCTTGTCAAAGTCACCAGTGATTTCTTCTCAGATCCAAACTCCACTCTTTGGTATGTGTGTTTGAGCTCTCTTTATCTTACTGAGTTCCTCTCCAGGGATTAACAGGCCATATCATCTTGGCAGAAATGTCTCTCATAGGGAATATGAGTCCTTGCACTTTGGTTTTGTTCACAGAATTTATGCTGTGGGGTTCAGAGTATTTTTGCTCATGGTTTACTATGGAATCCTCTAATTCTAATGGCTCCCTGCTGGCCAGCACTCCAGCATCTATTATGTTTAAGGAATATGGGGCACAAAATTATGCCTACTTAACTAAATGTCAGAGGAACATGATTAAGGATAACTTAGAATACAATGAACACTGTGGGGAAATTTTCAGCTATATAAGATTACTGATCTTAACAGTGCCCTTGAGTAAGCCCAGAGTAAGGCAGTATAAATGGGATTCTTATTTTAATTGATATGTTGAGTCCTCCAAAAAACTCAAGACTCAGAGTCATGTCATCAACATGACAACATAAGACATCCCCTGAAAAAACCTTTCCAGAGATTCAGCAATTAAAAGAAAAATCTCACTTACTTAGGACCCTGAAGGATGGTAGAGACTAGAAAAGGACTCAACAAATGCTGAATCAAAGAAAAAGAAAACTATTAGATAGGAAAGTTCCATCTCAGGCCCACCTATCAAATTCTCTCCCGCTCTCTCATTCCTACACAGATTGAAAGTTACTCAGAGGCAACTGCCCAAGTCCCTCTCACTGGGCACACAGAATAAAGAGTCATAGTGTAAGTTCAAGTGCCATGGAAATCCAGGTAGAGGGACCCAAGTCTGACAAAACCAGGGCAGAAGGCAAGCCTCTGAGGAATGCTGTATTCAAAAAGGCCTCTGGGTTGGGGAAGAACACAGAAGGATATTCAGTAAAAAGGCTGGCAAGAGGTGCACTGACTCAATACAGTTTCTGTTAGAGGAACTACATAAACATAAAATAGAATTTTCTGTAGGACCCATTTTTCTGGTTGACTCATCTGGCTCCTTGAAGCAGGGTATCCTAATGGGGAAGAAAACAAAGCCAAAAAAGCTTCACAGAGAAAAAACCGTGAAACTGTAAAAAAAGAAGAATCTCATAACTTAAAAATGCAAGGAAAATAGGGCATTGAGCAAGGAAAAAGAGTTTAAACAAATTATAGTAGGTGGGGGGAAAAATTCAACAGAAAAACAAACAAAAGAGATCAAGATTCCCTGTAAAGAATGGAGGAAAGGAAACATCCTCTTGGAGGTGAAATAATTGCACAATAATGCTATCTTAAAAATTGTATTATATATTCAGGAACAGAATCAGATGAAGAAAAGTTGAAAAAAAAACCAGCTCAGTTAAACACAGGCTATTCTAAAGCTCTAAAATAAGTTGGACCAAGTGCCAAAGAAGAGCTTTAACAAAGCCAATCAACAACAACAGCAACAAAACCTAGACTTGAAGGACAAATGAACAAAGTTTACTCATCAAGAAAATCAGATGCCTAGACATCAGTAAAAAATGTAAAGCCTTACTGTGAAATATTTTAAGATAGCTCAGTTGAGGAAACAGAAATAAAACTTCAGAGAAGACCTAGAATTTGGACAATTGAACAAAGAAGTTGAATCAAATCTTCTAAATCAATTCAAGGAAATGAAGGAAAATACAGAGAAAAAGATAAAGGATATTAAGAAGACAAGGTGTGAACATAAAGAAAAAACTGAAAATAAAAAAAGAAACATAATAGAAATTATAGGGATAAAAGGCAAAATAACAGATTAAAAATACACTAGAGCCCATTGTGCCAGTCCTGCCACCCTCCTGGGAGTTGCCTTGGCCTCAGCTCCTAATGCAAAATATCTAATGGGTGCCTGCATGGGGCACTGCCATCTGGGACTGACTGATAAAACTGAACATTCTGGAAGGTGGCACCAGACTAAGAAGACATTGAGTGAACATAAAGAACAATTTGCAAGCCTGCAAACAAAATTAACAAAACTTATTGGAGTGAAAGACATGATGGATGAGATTAAAAATACGTTAGAGGCACATAAAAGCAGATTTGAATTGCTCAAAGACAGAATATTTGAACTGGAAAAGACAGGAATACAGAAAGAGTACAGAATGGAAAAAATGGAACAGAGCCTCAGGGAATTGAATGACAATGTGAAATGCACAAACATATGCAGTGTTGGTGTCCCAGAAGAAGAGAATGGAAAGGGACAAAAAGAATATTTGAAGAAATAATTACTAAAAACGTCCCAACCATTGTGAAAGACAAAAATATCAATATCCAAGAAGGACAACTAACCCCAAAGAGAATAAATCCAAATAGACCTACCCTGAGTCATTTACTATTCAGAATGACAAATATCAGAGATAAAGAGACGATTCTGAAAGCATCAAGAGAAAAGCAAAGCATCACATACAAGGGAATCTCAATAATATTAAGTGCTGACCTCTCATCAGAAATCATGAAAGAGAGAAAAAAGTGGTATTATGCATTTAAGTTACTGAAAGAGAAAATACCCAGCCAAGAATTCTGTATCTGACAAAAATGTCCTTCAAAACTGAGGATGAATTCAAAGTCTTTAAAGACATAACATTCAGAAAGCTACAAAACATTACTAAAAGAAATCGAAGAATACTTAAATAAATGGAAGGACATTCCACATTCATGGCTTGGAAGACGAAATATCGATATGATGCCAATTTTGCCCAAACTGATTTACAGATTCAATTCCATCCCAATAAAAATCCCAACAGCCTTTTTTTGCATAAATGGAAAATCCAATTATCAAATTTATTTGGAAGTTTAAGAAGTCTCCAATAGCCAAAAATGTCTTTATAAAAAGAAAAATGAACGTGAAAGACTTTCATTTCTGAACTTTAAAGTATATTACTTAGCTATAGCGGTAAAAGCAGCATGAAACTTGCTTAAAGACAGGCACATTGACACATGGAACTGAAATGGGAACTCAGAAGTAGACCCTGACATCTACAGTCAAGTGATTTCTGACAAAGTAGTCAAGCCCTCTCAGCTGGCTCAGGGCAATTTATTCAACAAATGGTGCTGGGAGAACAGAAAAGCCATATCCAAAGAAAGAAAGAGGATCACTATATCCCACATTATACAAAAATTAAGTCCAAATGGATCAAGGACCTAAATATAAAAGTGACAACCATAAATCTCCTAGAAGAAAATGTAGGAAAATGTCTTCAAGACATGGTCCTAGGCAATGGTTTCTTAAACCTTACAACCACAGCACAAGCAACAAAAAAGAAAAAAGATAAATGGGGCCTCCTTAAAATTAAACACTTTTGCACCTACTAGATCTTTGTCAAAAGGGTGAAAAGACAACCAACTCAATGGGAGAAAATATTTGGTGATCACATATCTGATAAGTGTTTAATATCCATAATATATAAAGAGATCATATGACTCAGCAATAAAAAGACAAACTACCCAATTAAATAATGGACTAAAGATTTGAAAAGACAACTGTCCAATGAAGAAATACAAATGGCAAATAAACATGAAAAAAGGTTCAACATCACTAGCGATTAGGGAAATGCAAATAAAAACTACAATGAGATTTCATACCTATTAAACACAGCTATTAAAAAGTCAGAAAACTATAAATGTTGGAGAGGATTTGGAGAAACATGAACACTTATTCATTGTTGGTTGGATGGTAGAGTGGTACAGCCACTGTGGAGGACTGTTTGGCAGTTACTAAGGAAGGTGAATATAAAATTGCCATGTGACCTGGCAATACCATTTCTGGATATGTACCAAGAAGAACTGAGAAAAGAGACACAAACAGACATCTGCACACAGATGTTCATAGTAGCATAATTCATGATTGCCAAATGTTGGAAACAACCCAGGTGTCCATCAAATGATGAACGGATAAACAAATTGTGGTGTATATACAGGATGGAATATTATACAGTGGTAAGAAGAAATGAAGTTGTGAAGCATATGACAATATGGATGAACCTGGAGGTCAATATGTTGAGTGAAGCAAGCCAGACTCAAAAGGACAAATATTGCATGAATGCATTACTATGAATCAAATATATTGTGTAAAATATTATTTGATTCACAACAAATTTTAAAAGATGGATAGTATAGAAAGCATCTTCTCTGACAATTATGAAAAGAATCTAGAAATCAATAATAGGATGAGAAATGGGGTATCCACCAATATTTGGAAGTTAAATAACACACTCATAAACAGTGGTTCAAAGAAGAAATTGCAAGAGAAATAAGTAAATATCTTGAGATGAATGAAAACAAGAACACAACATATTGAACATATACAATGTGGTGAAAGCAGTGCTGGGAGGGAAAATTATATCTTACATTAAAAGCATATATTAAATGAAGAAGGAATTAGTTAAAGAATTAGCTGCATACTTGGAGGAACTAGAAAAAGAGCTTTCTAATCCTAAGGCAACCAGAAGGTAAGAAATAACAAAGATTACAATAGAAATAAAAGAAATTGAGAATAAATAAAACACAGTAGAGAGAATTATCAAAACTAAAAGTTGATTCTATGACTACATAAATGAAATTGACAAATCCTCTGCTAGACTGACAAAAAATAGAGTAGATGAAAATAAGTCAAATAAGAAATGAGAATGTAAGCATTACTACTGACTCCAGAGTAATAAAAAGGATTATAAGACAATACTTTGAACAACTGTATGTCATCAAATAAGACAACCTAAGTGAAATGGAGAAATTCCTAGAAACACAGGAACAACCTCACTAGCTCTAGAGGAAATAGAAGACCTGAACAAACCTATTAACAAGTAAAGAGATTGAATCACTCTTCAAATTCCTCTAAACAAAAAAATCCAGGACTAGATAGCTTCACAGGTGAATTCTACCAATCCTTCCAAGAAGAATTAAGACCAATTCTGTACAAATACTTCAAAATTTGAAGAGGAGGGAACCAAACCTAACTCATTATATGAGACCAACAGCACCCTAATTCCAAAACAAGATAGATACAAGAAAAGATAATTACAGACCAACTTCTGTTATGAATATAGATGTAAGGATCCTCAAGCAAATACTTGCAAGTTGAATCCAACAACTCATTAAAATAATTATACATCAAGATCAAGTGGGTTTTATCCCCAGTGTGCAAGGGTGTTTCCACATAAGAAAATAAAATAATGTAACACATCATATTACCAAGCAAAGGGGAAAAAACACATAGTTATCTTGAATGTCACAGAAAAGGCAATTCATCACTCTTTTTTGATAAAAACACATAGAAAGATGAGAATAGAATTAAACTTCCCCAACATAATAAAGGATACATGAAAAACCCACAACTGACTTCACCTTAATTGTGAAAGACTGAATGCTTTCCCTCTAAGATCTGGAACAAGACAAGGATGCCCACTGTCACCATTGTTATTCAACATTGTACTGGAAGTTCTAACCAGAGGAGTTGGGCACAAAAAAGGAATAAAAGGCATCCAAATTAAATAAGAAGAAATAAAACATTCACTATTTGCAAATGACATGATCCCATATATAGGAAGTGCCAAAAATCTACAGCAAAGCTATTGGAGATAAACAAATTCAGCAGAATGGCAGGGTACAAGATCAACACACAAAAATCAGTGGTGTTTCTGTATACTTATAATGAGCAATCTCAGAAGAAAATCAAGAAAAAATTCCATGTACAAAAGCAACTAAACAAATACCTAGTAATAAGTTTAACTAGGAATGTTAGAGACTTGTACACAGAAAACTACAAACAATTACCAAAAAGAAATTTAAAAAATATCAAAATAAATGGAGGGACATTCCATGTTCATGGTTTGGAAGAGTATAATTCAGATATCAAATCTGCCTAAAATGTTTTAAAGGGCAATCCCAACCAAAAATTAAAAAACCAAGGTAGAAAGGGAAAAGCCAATCATCACATGTTTTGGGAGGGAATGGGGCCAAAAAGATCCAAAAATATCATGAAAAAGAAGAACAAAATCACATTTCCTGACCTTAAAATACTTTACAAAGCTACAGGTATAAAACTGCATGGTACTGAAATAAGGATTGATATATTGACCAATAGAATCAAATTGAGAGTTCAGAAATAAAACTCTCAACTTTATGGCTTTAGTATATATTTATTCATTTGTTTAAAGAAACAAATTCTTAAGGGGGTACTGGGGATTGAACATGGGACCTCGTACATGGGAATTAGGTGCTCAACCACTGATCTACATCCACTTCTGATTGGCTAATTCATTTTTATTTCTTTTCTAATTATATTATTTATTTATTTATTTATTTTAAAGAAAATTTAGATTACATAAATGATACATAAAAAAATATAGGGGTTTTTCCTATGCCCTACTACCTCCCTCTCCCACACTTTCCCACATAAACAACATCCTTCATTTGTATGGTACATTTGTTATATTTGATGAACAGATATTGAAGCATTGACACTAACTGTGGCTTATAGTTTACATCATAATTTATACTCCATCCCATGCAATTTTGTAATTTATGACAAAATATATAATAGTCTGTATCCATCATTGTAACTTCATGCAGGACAATTCCAATGGGCCAAAAAATGCCCCTATATTACACCTATTTATCACTCTCTCTCCCCTCAGAATCTCTGTTAGCCGCTTCCTCTTTATCAATGATATAAGTTCTTCCATTGCTAAAATAACAGTAAGCTGTAGTAGAATAATAGTAATTCTACTTTAGTCCATTGTTCATTGTGCAATCTTGAGGATTTTGGTATGGTGATGCCCACTCTGCCTTTAATTGAGAGGGGGCTTGGATTCCATGGAGCAGATGGATGGAATTAACTTGCTTGCAGTTGCAGACTATCCGTTCCTTAGGATGGATGTTGTCCATCATCTCCTTATTAGTTGTCCTCGGTGAGTCCAATGAACTGGAGAGTAGGTGTTGCAACTCTGCTGAGTTTCAGGGCCCAACTGGCACATGGATGGACCAGAGATTTAATTCTCTTGACATATACCTATCAAGTATATTACTAACTATAGGGTCAAATAGAAGGGGCAGAAGAGGCATGTGTAAGGAAACCACAATGAGTCCAACTCTTTCACACTAAGGAGCATAAATTCCAAGGTAAGGCCCCCTGGCAGGGCACCAAACTCCTGAGATGTCTTTCCTTCCTAAACTGTCTGGATGTCTCTAGAGCCCTCAGGATCCCCACTATTTGAAGCAGTATTTACTGTAGCAATCAATGATATCCTGCTGAGACTTGCATAAGTGTAACATCTGGAATGACCTCCAACACTTTTTTAAATCTCTTAGCCATAAATACTCATTTGTATTTACCTTTTCCCCCTGATGGTCAAGATCTTTTTCCAAGTGCATTGCTAGTTGGTGCTTGGTAATAATCCCTCATTGTCAGGGAGGCTCACCTTCAGGAGTCATGTCCCACATGGGAGGAATGGTAGAACATTTATATGCTGGGTTTGGCTTAGAGAGAGGCCACATTTGAGCAAAAAGGAGGCCTTTGGGAGGTAACTCTTAGCCAACATATAATAGTAGGCTAAGTTTCAATTTCAAAAGAAAAGGTTCATAAGTACAATCATCAATATCAAGATCCCAGTGCAATGGTCCATCCTCCTTCACTAGTTGCTGCTCCTGTACTCAGTGGATTCTTGCTAGCCCATTAGAAAATGTATCAGAAGACCCCAGGATGGGAATTTGATATTCTTTTGGTTATTGTCTGGATAACCACCCACCGTGAAAATGAACACTTGAGCACATTCATATGCCTTAGAGGCATGCTCAGATGAACCTCCTCCCATGCATCCCCCATTAAAAACACCCCACACCAGTGATCCTCCCCTGCCACAGTTGTGAACCTTTTGTGATCCAAAACCTCTCCAAAGATGAAGCCAAGAAAATAATCATATAAAAATAAGAAAATGATGTAACGATAGTTTTTAAAATAACATATAATGTATAAAAAATTTTTAAAAATTGTTTTCAATATTTAAAAAATTTAGACATTATATCTTTAATCACTGTAAGATCTATTGTCTTCTATGTACAGTGACATTTTCTGCTGTGTAGTCCCACAGATTCTTTCTTTTTTTTTTTTTTTCATTTTATCTTCAAAGAAGCTTTAGGTTACAGGTTACATCCCCTCCAGGCCAGCTAATTTATTTTTGACAATGCTGCCAAGTTCACTCAATTATGAAAGAAAGATCTCTTCAACAAATGATATGCTCCAACTCATTTACCAAGAGACCAAAAACTGCTAGTTTTGATTGATTACTGGAATAAGAGGAGGCTCTGTGAAAGATCTAGGCTGCTGTGCAAGCTGAACTGCCACTTGGACCATACGTTACAGCAGGCTCAATGGTGTTGGAAGTGTCAATGGCAAATAGAGATGCCATCTGGTGCCTTTGGTAAGTCCCTACAGAAGAATCACAATGCAGACCCTTAGCAATTTTGAGTAAAGCCCTGCCATCCTCTGCAGATAAATGCTCTCCTTTTGCGAAACATCTTTTGACCTGCAGCTGGGCCTTAGTAGAGACTGAACACATAACCATGGGCCACCATGTTACCATGAGATCTGACTTGTCTATCATGAGCTGGGTATTGTCTGATCCACCAAACCATAAAGTTGGGCATGCTCAGCAGCACTCCATAATAAAGTGGAAGGGGTAAATATGAGATAGGACTCAAGCAGGTCCTGAGGGAAAAATTAAGTTACATGAGGAAGTGGCCTAAATGCAAATGGTCACAACTTCTGTCATGTTACCATTTCTTTCCCAACCTATAGCTATGGCCTCTTGGGGAGTTCTTTACAATCAGTTAACTGAGGAAGAGAAAACTTGAACCTAGTTTACAGATGGTTCTGCATGTTATGCAGGGACCACCCAAAAGTGGCAGCTGCAACAATGCAAACCTTTTCTAGGATGTCCCTGAAAGAGAGTATTGAGGGAAAATACTCCCAGTTTGCAGAATTTCATGCAGTGCTCCTGTTTGCTCATTTTGCATGGAAGAAGAAATGGCCAGAGGTGCATTTTTACATTGATTTATTGGCTGTTTCCAATGATTTGGCTGGATGGCCAGGGACTTGGAAAGAACATGATTGGAAAATTGGTGACAAAGTGTCTGAATAAGCAGTATGTGAGTAGACCTTTCTGAGTGACCAAAAGATGAAAATTTTCCTGCCCCATGTGAATGCTCACCAAAGGGTGACTAACAGAAGAGGATTTTAATAATCAAGTGGATAAAGTGACCCAATCTGTGGCTAATGCTCAGCTCAGTGGGGAAATCCAGCCACTAGTGTCATTGGCCAATAGGCTCATTTAAAAAGTGGCCATGGAAGTTGGGATGGAGGATATGCATGGGCTCAGCAACATGGTGTTTCCCTCACCAAGTATGAGTTGGCTATAGCCACTGCTGAGTGCCCAATCTTCCAGTAGCAGAGATCCACACTCAGCCCCTGGTATGGCACCATTCCCTGAGATGATCAGCCTGCTACCTGGTGGCAGGTTGATCATATTAGACCACTTCCATCATGAAAGGGGCAACAATTTGTTTTAACTAGAATAAACACATACTCCAGATATGGGTTTGCATTCCTTGCACACAATGTTTCTTCCAAAACTACCATCCATGTGTTATCCACCACCATGGCATTCCACACAGCATTGCTTCTGATCAAGGAACCCATTTCACAGTAAATTTTGTTTGGGAATGGGCAAATGCCCATGGAATTCACTGTTCTTACCATGTTCCCCATCATTCTGAAGCAGTGGAATTTATAGAACAATGGAATGGCCTTTTGAAGACTCAATTACAGTGCCTATGTGGCAATACCTTGCAGAGCTGGAGCAATGTTCTTCAGGAGGCTGTGTATGCTCTAAATCAGTGTCTACTCTATGGTGTTGTTTCTCTCATAGCCAAGATTCATGGTTCCAGGAATCAAGGGCTGGAAATGGGAGAGGCATCACTCACTATTACCCCTAGTAGTCCACTAGGAAAATCTTTGTTTCCTGTCCCTGCAACCTTAACTTCTGCTGTCTATACCTCTTAGGTCCAAAAGGATGAGTGCTTTCACCAGGGAACACAATGATGATTCTATTGAACTGGAAGTTAATACTGCCACCTGACCACTTTGGGCTCCTTT
>JAQZBX010092717.1:0-12213 GCA_029593785.1 Cabassous unicinctus
TAGAAACCACGTGAGATCACTGTGAGTCATTCTTAGGATTTTACTAAAGCCATCAAGAAACAGGAGCTTACTCCACCACAGAACTGACAATGTATTTTCCATTCTTCTTAATGTGGTTTTTTTCTTTGCAGTACTTACACATTTCTGGCCCCAAGAAAGGCAAAGACACAATATACAGAAAATTTACCTCAGGAAAGAAAGGGGAACAAAAGAAAGTCCTTAGAGTTCTAGGAGGAGGATATGACATCAAGATGCTGTCACTGCCTCCTGTCCTTCAACTGGGATCTGAAGCAAGAGAAGAAATGCGTTTAAACATCATGCAGGCTTATAGAAAATTCCAAAGAAGGGAGGTCCATAGTCCTGCTTCCCATTTGGAATTAGAGGAGGAGATTGACCTTCCTAAGTCCTGGAACCAGCACTTGGTGGACTGAATTACACCACAATGAAAGAATGATATCTCCAGTGAAACAAAGCTGACTCTGGACTACATGTGTCCACTTTTTTCAGCCTGTGCAGAATGGGGGTATGGGTGGGGGCATGGTGTGTGAGGCAGGAGGGTGCTGAGAGTAGAGAGCCAAAGGCTTTGGTCAAGAGACATCCCTACAAAGACCAGTGATGACTGGTTGCAAACCACTCACCTCTCCCTATCTCCATAAGGATGCATAAGCTTTTCCTATCTCCAGTCACCATTTGTGGTAGGAGGAGATAGATGGACCAATCTCTGAGATGAGAGAAATCGTTGAAACGTGAATTTGACAGAATATTTCTATCAATCTGAGTACTCTAAAATAGACTGGTTAAACTGGCAGAGATTGTGGTATTTTTAATGGGTGTGTGTGGAGGTTGTGATGCCATCAGAATGAATAGAGGCTCCAGAGCAAGTGTCGATTAGTTATATAAAATCTTCTTTCTTTGCATCTCAGAGAGAGAGTCATGTCTATTTACCACAGATAGATTTTCTATTGTGTAGGAATATCTTGCCTGAAAATAAAGAATACAGAAGAAAATGGAGCAAGAAATGGAGGAAACTGAATCTCAATGATAGCCTTGCTACACTGAGGGTACACCAACCTTTGGACAGCTCAGATTCATGAGATAATGCATTCCTACCTTTTTTTAACTAAGCCAGTTTGAAATGTATTTCAGACACTTGCAATTTACTAAGATAGTAGTGTAACTATTCACTAGATAGGTAACTTCAAGCAAATTATATAACTTTTTTAGTCTCAATTTTCTCATCAGAACCTCACAGTGTTTTGTAATATGCAAAGGAAATAAAGTAATTAATTTAACACATTGCCACAATCAATTTATTGTAGTTTATTATTGTTAATTATAATGCTCGGATATTTAACAAGGATCTTCTGAAATATATAGCACTTCTTGCATTTTTCTGCCAAACATATGTAACTTTTGGAAATACTCATTATTTTTTTCTTCACAGTACCAGTCCTTCTCTAAGTAAGATATGGAAGATAAACATCTGGTGAAATTATTATTTTTTTCTGTCTTCTATGCCAACAAAATTTTCCAGTTATCATTCCTGGGATATTCCACTTGGCTAAAGAGACATTTCTGTTTTCTTGAAAGCTCAAAGTTTTCCTTTATCACTGAAGCCTGAAGTATAGTAAAAAAACAAACAAACAAACAAAAACCTAAATTATTTATTTGGCTTCTCAGTGCTGTAAAACATAATTTGGCTGAAATAATGATATTCAATTGCTCATAAGTAAACTGCAGCTTAAACAATGACAGTTGGGCAGTATTTGATGTTGGGTCTCCTGGTTCAGCAGCAAGCTTTGTTACTGACTCATTTTTGACATATTTTCTACAGATTAAGAATTTGGTAAAAGGGGTCAAGAAAAAATACCAGAGTATTAGACTGAATTCTTACAATGTTTAAAATATTCTACATTGCGTTTTGATTTTTTTTTTCAAGTAGTTCTTCAGATCTAATTTACTGAATGTAGATTATAGAAAGTGGCATCAGCTATTAATTACTTTTTATATCATTTCTTTTATTTTCCACTTATCCAGAACTTAGAAATAAATATTTTGATCTGCCTAAATTCTGATTAAGTATGATTTTCTTTCTTTAAAAGAATTACTTAAGTTTTTTCTTTTAGTGCTCTGGAAGGCAAATACCACACCATAGGGATTGCAAATGACCTTTTTTAGTTTTTTTGTGTTTTGTTTTGGTTTTGCTTTTTTGAAATTGCATGAGATTTTATTCACAGAAATCCAATTTTCTCTAGAATACAAAAACAAACATTTTAAATGAATAAATATGAATTCTAAATTTTAATGAACATTTATTCTCATATTTCTTTATCATGCATAACCTGTTTTATTTTTGTCACATTAGGAATGTTGAAAATGTTCATATTTTATATTTTATTTATTTATTTTTAAATTTTATTTTTAAAATTTTTAAAGATATTTAAATTACACAAATGTCACATAAAAAATATAGGGAATTACCATATGCCCCATTCCCCACACCTCCCACATTAAAGCACTTAGAGATTAGCATATATGCAACATATCTATTTACTGACATTTCTCATCCTTGCTCTATTTGAGACATAGAAAGAACAAGTAGACTTTAAAAAAAAAAACAACTTTTTATTGTAGTAACATATATACAACTCAAATTTTCCCATGTTAACCACTTTTGAGTACACAATTCAATGGTATTAATTACATTCATAATATTGGGCTACCATCACCGATATCCATTACTTAAACTTTTTCATCACCTCAAACAGAAACTCTGCATCTATTAAGCAAAAATTCCCATTTCTTCTCCATCCATCCCTAACCTGTAATCTACATTCTGACTCCATGAACATGGACAAGTAGAATTCACTAAAGTAACCTTCTAAGTGGGGAAAAGTCATTTTCAGCATCTCCAGTTTCCTTTTGTGAAACCATCTCTTTAGTTTAAAATGTACTGGTAATCTTGTTACTTCATAGGCATTTTTCTGGTCTGTTTTATAAAAGTCAGAACTAAGAGTTCTGTTCAGTAACATCCTCATAGAGAAAATAAAGTATAATTTGGGCAGGCAAGTAAGAGTTAAGAACCAAAGAACTATCTAAAATAAACAAACATGATTCTGAATCTGGATCCCTGGGTGTCTCTCTTGCCTCCCTGACAAGAAGAGTGTCCCTGCTTCAGTCTCTTATTGATGTCGCCAAGGGCAGTCTTGGAAGTAGTGGAGATTATACACTTTTAGGAAAATACGCAGTCTTGGAAGTAGTGGAGATTATACACTTTTAGGAAAATACTGGCCCTGATAGGTGAGAGAACTGGACAGCTTGACAGGGAGGCAGATAGAGCGAGGACTATCCCTCTCTTTTCAGCCTGCTTTGAATTGTGGCCTTTGACCTTGGCCATTTCAAACCCCTCCCCAGGCAAAGTCCTGACATCTTTTGTTCCATTCCCTCAGAATTCAAATCCTATCTGATGGAGAGTAACTAGCATTACCAATCAATACCATACGATAAAGTTATATATATATATATATACATATGTATGTATGTATTCAAACAATGGATGCTACTATCTATCACCCCTTAGACATTTAGAAGAGATTTTATATTTCTTTTTAACCCTCCTTGTCTATCAATCTAAAGTGATTCCTCTCTCCTCTGGACTTTTGTAATGCCTATATTCTATCACTCTCACCTGCTGCCTGATATCGTTTCTTAATATTTTATGTGAATGAAATATGACTCTCCTGTAATGTCACTATTTTTTTTGTCATATCAGAACTTGCTCCTTCAGTTGAATCCTATCCCTTGGGCAATTGTACAATTATTTTAATGATGTTCTATAGATCAAAACACTGTTTGAACTCCCCTTTTGGAATTTTCTTCAAAGCCTCTAGCACATTTTTTGAAAGCCACAATAGTGGTAAATGTTCATCTCTTGCAGATGGATTCAATTTTTGGAAATAGCTAAAACTCATTCAGAGCCAAGTCTAGTGAGTTAGATGAGTAATCAAACTGGGTAATACAGTTTTTGGTTAAAATCAAGTTTTGATTATAACCTAATGAGACTTATATTCTTGTGTTCTTTATAAATCGACACTGAGAGGAATCCCAAAACAGAATTCTAAAATTAAACCATAGCAGTTTTCTTTGAATAGATGTGCTGGCTTTTTATGGTGACTAAGCTCATACTTGGTGCACAGAAATTGGAACTTGAACCCCTCATTTTACAGATGAGATCACATTAATATTTTGTCCATTCTAGAAAAGGACAATTCAATATATTGAAGCACTCAGTTATAGTTCCATTTATTAAAATTTACTTCTTTATATTAAACTGAAATTACTGTATTACTACCTCTGACCACTAGGTACATTAAGAAGAAATCTAATCACTCTCCTATATATTTGGAGAAAACCGTCATTGAAAAAAATTCCCTAAATCTTCTCTTCTAGAAGCTCAATAACTCCTTATCTTCAAACATCTCTCATATGAAGTAATTTTGAATCTTTCCTCCCTTGTAGTTGAATTGTAACCTGAAGCTCTTTTAGGAAAAAGATACATCACGATAGACATTGGCTGTTCTCAGGCAAAGCAAAGCAAAACAAAACAAAACAAAGCAGTTTCTCTATTTTGTCTTGAAATGTGAGATCCTGAAACATGTGTACTCTAAGAGAGATTTGGCTAGTCAGAGGGGAACTGGACTTGACCTTTCTTAAATGGAGATTGTGGCCTCTATCAATACAGGACATTCCAAAGTGGCCTAAAGGACTAAAATCTTTCCGAGAGTTTTGCATCTTGACGCAGGGGGTTATATTTGGTTACACTGAAAGTAAATGAAATCCTGTCCCTGGCCTCTATTTCATAACATTTTCTCTGTATTCATATTTCCCTCCTTCCCTAAGCACTCTATATTATTTTCAATAGACTTCATACTTTTAAAAAGACTTCATTACAATTTCATTTGATTCTCTCAATTGTATAAGAAAGTCTAGCACTATTATCTTTACTTTCATGGGTAAACTATCCTAAAATTGTGAAACTGTAAGGCAGATATCAGGGGTTGAATAAATTATGTGTTAAACATGTATAGCAACCTTTTTGAAGAAAAGGCAATAGAGTACTTGTTTTAAAAATAGTGAAAAGCAAAGAAGGAAAATATTGCTTAGTGGACAGCAGGTTTAAAAGAAAGAGATTCCAGAGGCAACTTGGTCTTACTGGCATCTTGATTTCAGGGTTCTAGTTTCCAGAACTATGAGACCAGAAGTTTATGTTTATATGCCTTTGGTTTGGGCTAATTTGTTATATCAGCTCTAGGAAACAGATACAAAGATACAGCAAATAACAGGTTAAAGGACATTTGATGTGCTAATCTCCCTTCCCTCTTCACCTCCTCCACACATGCAAGTTTTCAAAAAGGCTAAATTGAGACAAGGCTTAAGTGGAAACTGCTTATAAGAATGCTATTTGTTTCCTTAAGGATAAGCGTTAGATGTGAGATCACATAATGATTCAGAATCTTGCAAATGGGCTTAACTGAGCAGAGAAAGCATTTTTCTCCCTAGAGAGATGAAAATTAAGATAAAAGTGCAAGTGAACTCTAGGGAAAACCCGCACATACCAATCTGTGATTCTGCATCACCAAACTATAGAATATAGTATCCAGCTCTGTCCTTCATGTCCTGCTAATGACTGGTCCCCTGAATAGAATGTATAAAACGTGCCAGTCACTGTGTTAATTTTTATATCTATCTTATGCAGTCCTTAAAAAAGCCCTAAGAAATTGTAATTATCATTATTATTTCCCTTACCCCCATTTCCAAGCTTCCTACTAATAATCCCTTTCCAAGGTTACTGTAAAGCTCTATTCCCTGAGGACCAAAGCCTCAGCAATGCTTGGCAAGAAATATTTGATGAATGGATAAATGGATTGTCTGTTGGCCTTCAAAGTTGATTGTATCAACATTCTCAGTGAATTATTAAAGGAAAGGGTCAAATATTTGGTTTGGTTACCAGAAATGTCAGAATCTTTTTATGGTTCAAAATTAACAATGTTCTTTCAGATCTTTCAATTTACAGGGTCACCTGATACTTTCCATCTTTCTAGAATTTTAATCTTTAGTGAATGGACAGTCAAAGACCCAGTGTAGGCTCTAGGACAGGCCTTGTCCTACTGGACCCTGCCATAGATGGAAGGTAGGTGTTTCATGCTGTTTAGAAATCATTGACTAAATGCCACCTCTATGCTCTGCCTTATGCTAAGCATCTTATGGGATGTGTAAGGGATGTGAGAGAAGAGATGGCAAGGGACTGGCATTTAAATGGTTTACAAATAAACTGAAAGGTCAAATGTGTACACTTAAAGTTATGAGACAAATTCTAATGTAAAAACATACACAATGTATGAAGTACATTTCATAATTCAGTGATGTTTCTGAAATATATCAAGGCTATCAATCCAAATCTTACCCATCCTTCAAGTTCTGAAGACTCATCTATTTTATTGAGACTTTTCAAACTAATTCCATTTAAATAAGTATCTTTTCCCTATTCTCTGCTTCTTCAATATTTTAGCAAATGATGAAGAAACAAGAACACATGATTATGCTGAAAATTTCAATGACATTGCTTAGGAGTCTTAAAAATAAAAATGAGGAATTTACCATGCATTAAATAAAGAAACCCCTTGATAAAGCGCAGAAGTTAACATTTTCCCTCAAAATGCTTTGAGAATTGGGGAGCACATGGGAAGTGGTGGAGCACCTGCTTCTCATGTATGAAGTCCTGGGTTCATTCTCCGGTATCTTCTAAAACCAAACCAACAAACACAAAAACCAACTCTCATTGGGGAGCAGATGTAGCTCAGTGGTTGAACACCTGCTTTCCATGTGCAAGGTCCTGGATTCAATCCCTGGTACTTCCTAAAAAAATGCTTTGAGAATTATAGATGGCTCATGAAGAATCCATGTTTAATTCATGACTTTGTGGATTCCATTTGGCACACAAATTCCTGTTCAAATGCTTGATTTAAAGTATAACGTTCTGAAATTGACCTATCCCAGGCACCTTTGACCAGCCTCTGAAATCAACTGAAACTGAGTTTCTGTGCTTTGGTCAGCTTCTGAAATCAAGTGCATCACTGAGATTTTGTGAATTTTCCTCTCAATCTAGAGATATCAAATCACATCATATTTTCACAAATGCTTTGAACTGACATTTATTGACCATCTAATGTATCTTAGGTACTATACCTAAGGAATTACACAATTTGTCAGGGCATTAAACAAATGATTTACAGTACAAAGCAGTAAGTGCAAAAATAGAGTGTAACTAGGGTGAACAGACACAGAGCTAAAGGTAGAGCTTGAACAAGCATCCATGTTTCTTTAACTTTTAATTATAGTATGTCATAAACATTATCCATTGTACAATATAGCTTCTGTGATGATGGAAACATTCTATTTCTGTGCTGTCCGAGAGAGTAGCCACCAGCCACAAATTGCCATTTAGCATTTGCAATGTGGCTAATGTGTCTGAGAACTAATTATTTTTTTTTTATTTTAAATTAATTTAATTTAAACAGCCACATGTGGCTAGAGGCTAATTTATTAGAAAATACAACTTGAAAATGTTCAGTTTATTTAAAGCATATTTAAAATGGGAGTTATTTCTATTTTTGAGTAAATGAAAAAAATTAAATCAATTCACAAAGCTGTTATGAGACTGAAGGAAGACCAAAAACATATGTAAGGACTATTATTCAATACTCCTAGTATGGACCACAGAAATGGCCATTTATAGCAAATAATTTTAGCCACATCAACAGTAAATTTGGATCACAGTATTTTTGCTGACATACAATAAGCTGCATATATTTAAAGTATACAAAATCACATATTTTGACACATATCTACATCAAGGAAACCATCACCATGATCAAAATAAGAAACAAACACATGCCTCCCAAAAGTTTACTCATGCCCGTTTGTAATTGCCTCACCTGTCAGTACTCACGTTCTTATCCTCAGGCAGGTTTGATCTGTTTTCTCTCACAATAGATTAATTAGAATTTTCTAGAACCTTATATAAATATAAGACAAGGAAAGTCCTTCTTCTTGACTGGGTTCTCTCACTCAGAATAATTATGTTGAGATTCATCCAGGTTGTGACATGTAGTAATACTTGCCTTTTTTTATTAAGGAATAGTACTCCATTGTATGGATATACCACAATTTGTATATGTAGTCACCTGCTGATGGACATTTGCGTTGTTTCTAGTTTCTTAGCCATGAACTAAAACTACTATGAAAATTTATTTACAAGTCTTTGTATGGACATATGCTTTCATTACTCTTGGAAAAATACCTAGAAGTGAAATGACTAGATTATGTTGTAGTTGTACACTTAACATTTTAGTATACCACCAAAGTGTATTCCAAACTGGCTGCAACAATTTACTTTACCACCAGCAGTGTACAAGTGTTCCAGTTCTGCCACATCCTCTTCAAATTTTCTATGGTCTTTTTAATTTTAGAAATTCTAATAGGTGAGTAGCGCTGCCTCATCATGGTTTTAGTCTGCATTCCTCTAATGACTAAAAATATTAAGCATTTTTTCTTGTGTTTTGTTGCCTGTGTAAATATTCTTTGGTGAAGTGTCTCTACTCTTTTGTCTAATTTTTAAGTTGGGGTGTTGGTTTTCTTATTATTTAACAGTGAGAATTCTTTATTATTCTGGATATAATCCTTTGCCAGATATGTGATTGGTAAATATTCTTTCCAAGTCTGGGGATTGTTTCTTCATTCTCTTAGTATCTTTTAAAGTACAGAAGTTCATTGTTATCTTGAAGCCCAGTTTCTCCCTGTTGTTCATCTACGGGTTATGATTTTTATTGTATCTAAGAAATCTTTGTCTAACTAAAAGTAACAAAGATTTTCTCTTATGTTTTCTTATAGAAGTGTATTAGTTTTAATTTTATATTTAGAGTTATCATCTATTTGAGTTAATTTTTGTATATAATGTGAGATAAGGATTTAAGTGCATTTTTGCATATATGTGTGTGTATATACACCTGTTAAGGTACCATTTGTTGAAAAGACTTACTGCTGAATTGTCTTTGCACCTTAGTCAAAAATCAATTGAGATATATATATATATATCTATATCTCCTCTATATATATATATTTCTGAACTCTCTATTTGGTTCCATTTATCTCATTCTATGCCAGAATGACTCTACTTTAATTATTATTATAATTTTATGTTAATCTTGAAGCCTCCTAGTGTAAGATATCTGACTTTGTTCTTTTCTTTTTCAAAGCTGTTTGGGGTATTTTTGAATCATCCTGTAAATTTATACAAAAATCCTTTGATAAATTGTGTCTACAAAGGAATTTGTTTAATTCAACAGTTGTTTGACTGGCATTTTCTGACCAGTCTGACTAGAGTTTTTTCAACGTACCTTCTCAAAGTACTCACTTTTGTTTTCATTTATTTTCTCTATTTGTTTCCTTTTGGATTTCATTGATTTCTACTCTGATCTTTATTATTTTTTCCTTCTTCTTAATTTGGGTTTCTACTTCAGAGCTTTTTTTTTCTTCTTTATATTCAAATATAAGTATTTATTTCTAGAAATTTTCCTCTAAGTATTGCTTTGGTTATTTCCCACAAATTTTGATATTCCATGTTTTCATTCTCATTCAGTTCAAAATACTTTCAATTTCCCTTTTGATTTCTTCTTTGACTCGTAAATTCTTTAAAATTGTGTTATTTAGCTTTCAAATATTTGGGAGTTTTCCAGAGATATTTATTTCATTGTTTTCTAATTTAATTCTATTATGCTCAAAGATCATACTTTGACTTAAATCCTTTTATATTTATTGAGACCTGTTTGATGGTCCAGAATATAGACTACCTTGGTAAATATTCTGTGTGTTCTTGAAAAGAATATGTCCTCTGCTGTTGTTGGGTGGAATATTCTATAAATGTCAATTAAGTCACCTTGGTTAATAGAGTTATTAAAGTCTTCTATATAATTACTGATTTCCTGTATATGTGTTCTATTAATTATTGAAATCTCAGTATATTTGAGGATTTGTATATTTCTCTTTGCAATTGTATACATTTTTGTTTCATGTATTTTAAGCTTTTTATTAAGTTCATAAATGTTTATAGTTATTTCCTTCTGATGAATTGACCCATTATCTTTATGAAATGACTTTTTTTTTAGTTGTCAATATTCTTTTCTGAAAATTACATTTGTATCAATATAACCACTACAGCTTTCTTTTAACAAGTTTTATCATGGTATGTTTTTATCCATCTTTTTTACTTTAATCTATTTGTCTCTTTACATTTAAAGTAGGATTCTTATAGGCAGTATATTGTTTTGTCTTGCATTTTATCCGATCTAAACATCTCTGTATTTTAATTGGGATTCTTCGACTATTTACATTTAATATGATTATTTATATGTTTTTATTTAAATGTACTCTCTTTCTATTTACTTTGTATTTGGCCTATATATTCTTTGCTCCCCTTTCTCCCTCTTCTTTCTGAATAATTGTGTTTTTAAAATACAATTTTATCTCCTTTATCTTTAGGACTGCTTTAACTTATCATAGTCTTCCTGCAAGTGTTTTATACAATGTATACAATAAGAATCTTTTAATTATATAATTACATACCTTGCCTTCCAAACTTTAAGCTATTTTTTGTCATATACATGATATACATGGCTTTTATCTATGTTACAATCCTATAATATATTATTTTTAAATGGCTCATCACATTTTGAAGAGATTCAAAAACTAAAAAATGTTTATATTTACCTATATAATTACCATGTCAGTGATCTTTATTCTTTGTGCAGTTCCAGATTTTTCTTCTGCATATACAGTTTCCTTTAAAATTTCTTATAATGCAGGTATGTTTGTGATAAGTTCTTTCAGCTTTTGTGTAACTGTCAAAGACTTCTTCATTTTAAAGGAAAATTTTCTGGGTAAAGATTTCTAGGTTGACATTTTTTCTGTTAGTATTTTAAAGATGTTACCACATTGTCTTCTACTTTGTTCCCACAAGAAATCTGAGGTCATCCTTATCTTCATTTCCCTGTACATTACATGACTTCACTTGGTTACCTTTAAGATTTTTCTTAACCTGTGCATTTGAGAAATTTAGTTATGATGTGACTTGGAGTTTTCTTCTAATTCTTCTTTTTATTTTTTTTTTGTGGTTAGAGGTTGTTGAGATTCTTGTATTGTGGATTTTTGGTTTTCATCAAATTTGAAAAAATTATAGCCATTGTTTCTCCAAAATTTTGTTTCTTTCTTTAAACCCTTTACAGATTCCAATTATAGTGCACTTATACTCTATTCCTTTTTCTTGTCTTTTTTTAAACCTCTCTCTGTATTTTATTTTGGAAAATTTCTATTGTAATGCCTTTAAATTCATTCATTTTTCCACTGCAATGTCTAATTTTACATGAATCTCATCTAGCATATTTTCATTGTGGACATTATAATTTTCTTCTCTCAATTTGGGTGATGTTTGTATCTTTCATGTCTTGCACATGCTTAATCTTTCCTCTAGCTTCTTGAACATATGAGATACTGTTATAACTGTTATAGCATCCCTTTTCTACTAATCTGTATCATTTCCACATGAGTTTTTAGATTGATTTTTCACCTCATTATGAAGTGTATTTTCTCGTTTCTTTTCATGTTTGCTACTTTTGATCAGATGTAAGACTAAATTTCAGCTTGTTGAGTGTTGGATGTTTCTGTATTCCTGTAAATACTATTGAGCTTTACACTGGGACATAGTTAAATTACTTGGAAACATTTTGCTCTTTTTAGGTCTTGCTTTTATGCTTTATTATGTAGGATAAAAAACATTTGGTCTGGGGTTAATTTTTCTCTGCCACTGAGGCAAAATCTTCTGAGTACTCTACCTGGTGTCTTTTGAATTATGATGTGTTTCACTCTGGCTGATCAGTATTCAGCTGGATATGTGAGTAGTTCCCAGTACCTATCTCAGGAGGTTTCACTCTGTATAGCTTCCTCCTCTCAGATACTTTGCCCTGCAAACTTCAGCCACCTGGCCTCCATGAACTTCCAACTCATCCTCCTCAACTCAGCAAGTCAACCTAGCTCCAACTGGGTTCTCATTCGGTCTGCCACGTTCTGGAAATTCTCTCCCAGCAGTAAGCAAGGACCTAG